>APFE031268792.1:76667-132867 GCA_000404065.3 Pinus taeda
CAGAATTAAATCCAGATTGCATGGAACAAGCTGCAACTGATAGGATCATGGACACACAGATCAAGAACACCCGCCAACAGAGTATCCAACTGTACCGAGTTGTCAAAGCAGGCCAACTCCTTCAGCAGGGCAAGTGGTTCACCAGGGAACAGGTTCAGCAGAAGTTTCCTCATCTCATGGGGGAGCTCAATGCAATGGGGACCATTGCTTCCTAAGGGGGGAGGAATGATCCAGGTGGATATTGGTGGCCACCTGCCAAGTCCACCTGGACCCCCACCATTGTCTTTCTCAGCATTTTCAGTTTCCTTAATTGTAGCACAACTTATTATTTTTAGCAGTTTTTCGGTTCCTGAACTTCCGGAGCCGTTTTGAGGCCCTAAACGACGTTTTTTTGGGATTCCAGGGGCAACACGGGTCCATGGAACATGGACCTGTGTTGCCGTTCCAACAATGATAGTGCTCGAATAGATCTTTCTAATGAGCTATTGTACGCGTCAAACGGAGATCATATGCTAAAGTTACGACCCCGGGAAGTTGATGTACCAACTTACCCCCAAACGGGGCCCACAGTTTGGCGTTTCATCTCCTAGGGTTAGGTTTTGGAATGTTAAGGTTTTTTCATTGTTTCTCAACAATAAATAGGCCTTCGAGCCTCATTGTAACACAGTTCAGAGGCATGTAGCCATCACATCTCTTCTCAGAGATAAGCTACCATCGCCCTAGCTAGTTTATTTCCATTTCTGATTGTAAGCATGTTTCAGTATTTTACATTAATGAAATGAAGTATTATTTCCGCTGCGTCTTTGTGTATATGGTTATCTCGGTAATTTGTTGAGTTCCTGTTTAAATCCGGATCACACTTCTTGTAGAGTTTGCTTTCTTTCTTTTGTTTGTGTCAGTCATATTTTGTCGTGTCTTGTTTGTTGGTAATTGTATATAAATGAGACCCTTGTGTCAACTGCATGGCTCAAAAGTCCTTATCATGGAATGAAGGAAAATTGTGCCAACCAAAATGCTTGGATTTTTATTGCTCTCTTTCTTTGTCTGGGAAAATGCCATAGGTTGAGCTAGGTACATATGGAAAATATGATTCGTCCAATAGGAGAACCTTGAGGGAACCAATTATATCTGCGCATATGCTAGTACCTAAACTTCTCAACTTGGTATAAATATACTTATTTTTTTGCGCTTGTCTAATCTAGTAGAGAAGGGATGAAGGGAAAATCTAAAGCGGGCGAACAAATATTAGAGGTCCTAAAATACTTCTCTAAAGTGGCAACCTCCTCTGCTCCCAATAAGTCGGAATCCCTCTTCCGCCCATTGAAAATAATAAGTTCCAATGCACAATCTATAAATAAATAAAGGGTGAAAGAAGAGAAAAGCTTCTTGCGCAGGGAGGCGAAGCAAGTGACTTTCGGGGTATGGTCCAGGCTCGCTAGCAGCGAAGCAATGGTTTTTCTCCTAAATTGACTCTGTCGGGGTACTTTCCACGGCTGCTGGCAACAGAGCAACATCAGAAATGAAAACTCATACTCTAAAAATAATAAACTCGTCGTGCACATTCCCCTTTCTTGTATTGAAACAATTGTGATATGGTGTATCTTCTTTGTGTGTTTCGACCATGTAGAGAAAAGTGAGATGTTATGTACAAAACCGGGTCGAAAAGGGGAAATCAAGGCAATCAATACCTCTTGAAGGTCTAACCCTCAACTGAAAGCTCTTCCCGGACAAAGAAGATGAAGTCCACCCAGTGTGTCACCAAGTGTTGTCGCTACTACAACACCGTCCAAAATTTCGCTATATTTGAATTTTCGAGCCTACTATCATTGTCATAATTGGAGTTGCTTCGATCATCAAATGTTGTTTCATGTTATTCAATTTATTTCAAGTGCCTTTGAATGGTATCAAGTGTCTTTGCGTTGATCAAAACATATTTTGGTGCACTTTATGGTCATAACATCTTTATTGTCATAAAATGACACTTTTGGGTTGCAGTGGCACACACTTCACTCGTTATACTTGGGAAATGTGTACAAAGTGGCATTTCAATTAATATTTACCATTTTTCAAGTTTATCTAAGTTTTCTTGATGAGTAAGTGTGTGTCGCACTTGATTTTATGTCTAAACTCGTCATGTTCACCCCTCGCTCTATATTCCAAACTTAAACAAATCTCTGGTTTCAAAGCAAACTCATTAAGGCTAAAAGCGCACGAGTGCACTTTGAAGCCTTAATGGGGGATCCTTCATTGTTTAGAAGTGCACCATGCACCCTCCAAGAGCATTAGGCACACTCCTTAAGCCTATTTCCCCTTCCTTACTCCAAAATTCGCCCTCCTTGAGACCAAGTCTTCCTCGAGCACACTCCTTCGACTTGAAGAAGTGCATCCTCCTAGAGTGCATAGCACACTATGAAGGCCTTAAGATTCACCCTTCAACCTTCCCTGATGTGCCATGCACCCTCTAGACACTTTGAGTGCACAAGCGCACTTTGAGGGAATGAAGCTCCACTGTTCCACCTTCAGACTTGTGCCAGAGGCACAGGAGGGCACTGTTCCTTGTTGGAAATGTATTGTTATGTTATAATGATCGTCACATCCTTGTCAACTATTTCACTTGATGTTAGCCGAGTCTTACTTATTTGCGTGTGTCTCCATTAGGTAGTACTATTACTTCTCTCTTAGAGGTTCACTTAATTTTCCCTTCACAGTAAGAGGACCTTGATACATCGACAATTGATCATTCACGAGGCATATTAGCTTTCTCATTCGAAAGGATGATTCCGCTTCTCTCTCGTGCTGATAGCTAAAGCCAAGGCACATCTTTAAGTAAAGCATCAGTCGGGTCGTATTTCAGATGAGCCTCCTACACCAAATGATGTGAAGTCTAGTTGGCACCTTATATTAGGGAGATCCCCTGTATGTTGGCAGTATCTAGCACCGTCAACAAAATTAAAATTAATTACAGGCTGTGAGAGAATTAATTTGTTAAAAAGTGATTAAAGAAAAAGAATATTATAAGTCACTCTAATAAAAGAAGAAAAAGACCCATGGTATTCAAATAAAAATGGTATTTACCCATGGCATTCTGATAGTGCATGACTATTAAACGACATAAGAGCTCACTCCTCAGACATGCATTGGGATTATTGTCTTGTTGTTGTTGAGTTGAGCTCTAGGAACTTGTTTGGGTGAGAGCCCAGATTATGTAGAGGGTTAGTTTGGGTGGTCAATGGTCCACACTCATCGATCTAGTGAGAATGGGTTTCAGTATTGAGAGATATACTCTAGCCACTCAAAGAAAAGGGAACAAATCAAATTTGTTCATTGGGCTTAATGTAGAAATAGCGAGGAGACATCAATCGGATCTCTTGCAAGGGCATAATGTTGGAGGAGCTATTGTCATCCATTATGATATCTTGTTGTTGTTTTAATAGGTTTTGATCCCAATTTAACATGTAATATCATATTCTAGTTAATTAAATAAAGTTGAGTTTCTGATAAATATTGTCTATGTTTTTTTTGCTTAATTTTTGCAAAAGTACCGTGTTACTATTTAAATTTCTAGCAAAATTATCTGTGTAAATTTTTTGCCAAAAAAAAAAAATTATCAAAAATTTTACAAAATAATTAAAAAGAATATTACTCTCATAAATAATACTTTATATAAGAGATTTATCTTTCGAGATGGCATCCACATCTCTTTGGAATATCATGAAAGTTGAGAAATTCCAATGATAAAGGTGATTTTTTAGAGCTCAACTAATTTAACAAATAATACTTTATATAAGAGATTCAACTTTTTTTGAATTCTCAACTAAAACTATAGAAATATAATATTAATGTCTAAACTTTCTTTTCATGTTTTGTTATACTTGAGGCAAGCAGGATATCTTGCATTCAATTTTTGGTTTGGCTATTTATTAGTTTATTTTGACTAAAAAAATTTGCAGTTTTCTCCAAAGTTTAACATTAGAAATTAAATTTTTCTATTTTTAATAATGTTTTAATTTATTTATTTTAAATTTCATTGATTCACCTTCTTACCCTCTTATTGTGTAATGACTATACTTCATCATCCCCATTATACTTCACCAGCCAGGTTTTAGTGATATTTACCTTGCCCTGTACAACAACATCATGGCGTCCATTTACTTTTCTTTTGGTCTAGGGAAACCAACAACATCTTGAAATGTGTTAATCAACCTGGTTAGGTCCTTACAATGACGCCATACCCCATTTTTCCATGAATTGCCATATTTACAATTTCTTTGTGATTTGAGGGCTAAAATACCTCACAGCCCACGTTTTAATGATAATTATCTTGACCTATACAACAACATCATGGCGGTCTAGGGAAACCAACAACATCTTGAAATGTGTTAATCAACCTGGTTAGGTCCTTACAATCACGCCATACCCCATTTTTCCATGAATTGCCATATTTACAATTTCTTTGTGATTTGAGGGCTAAAACTTGGTATCAAGGGCACACATATATATGATTGCATTTAAAACTTTTCATTTTTATGTAATTTTTAATATTTACAACATTTACTACTCTACCATGAGTATCGAATGGACAAAAGTGATATCATTTTTTCAACTATTTGTCCAATTTAAATATATTATGAAAATTTACACGTAAGTTATATTAAATGATTATTGTCCAAATATTTACAAGTGTGAGTGAATGTTTAATTAATAATAATGTTTTTAATTAAATGAAACCCAAAAAGATTTCATGAGTAAAAGGAAACTCAAATATGTCTTTAATAAATAAAGAAATTCAAGATTCTGATTTTTTTTTGGAATATTCTACAATTAAAGACCATACAACTCAAATTCAAATTCTTAAAAACACTTCTTACATTTCACACCATATACATATACATATACATTTTACAGAAATATACATATATCTAATATTTAACTTAAGCTTATAGCATTATTATTAAACTAAAAATACATTATATTTAACTACGCTTATAACATTATCATTAAACTAAAAACCATATTTTATTATTAGTAATTATATAATATTTAAATTTATTTAGTGTATTGCTTCATGAATTTTTGTTACATATAAGGTTAAAACAACAGTCCATTATAGTTTTTTGGCATATTATAGTATTTGATTTTAATTTATTTATAGAAAGAGTTAGGGGTTTTTCAAATTTTAGGATTTAAATTTTTTAAACTTTTCAAAATTAATCTCTTGTTTTCAATTTACCTTTTCTTTTTATTTCAATTTTACAAGATTCCATTTTGCCAAAACTCATATATATATATATATATATATAATTTTTATTTTTAAATATTTAAACTAACCAACAAGTATTAACTACTATGTAACTTGTTAATCTAATATTACTCTGCTGGAAACCTAAGAACAAATGTCTATATACCATCAATAACATTTGCCTGCTTATTAGAGTAAAAAATAATGTACATAAGGATTCTATTAGATTTCTGCAAAAATTAAATGAAGCGGCATAAATATGTGGAGTTGTCTATAATGCGACTTTTTGGAGATTCCGGTGACGGAATCAAAAAGGAGGTTAAATCTTGATTTTTAGCAGTTAAAATGGTTTTTTAACTGCATATTTGGATTCAGCGCCCTGAAAAACTCCTGTGAGCCATTGATTGTGCAGAAACTAGCTATCAAACTTGGGATTACAATGAATTGCTGCCGGATTTTGACTGGAAAAATCCCCAGAAAAACTTTCAAAAAGTCGCGTTATAGACTACTGCTAAATATGTAACTAACAAAGAAATCTACAAGATTACGCCAACTACAATCCCCGCAATAATGTAGTTTGGTCCTATGATAAGTCGATAGATTAAAATGGTTGCAATAAGTAGGTTCGAGATTCAAATAATGTAGTCAGAAAATCATTTTCATACATTGTAGGATAAACTGTGCAACAGTGCTACAGTTTCACCATCAAGGACAAGGAGCATCTCTTCTTTCTTCAAGCATTTTGTTGCAAATTTCCCTCTACAAAATACAGACACGCTCTTAGTTGAATCAAGTGGAAAGTCTTTGTAACTGAATTCTCTAAAATATATTCACATTTCTTTACTTTTAAAGACATTGCTTAAACAATAAAGCCAATATCTTCACTCATCCATCCATCTATGCATGGAAAGAGGGAGAGATTTCAAAAAATGAAACCTGTATTTTTTGCTGTACTCCCTGAGTTCTAGGGCCTTGCACTTCAGTGAGTAGTTTATCTCCAATGCAAACAGGAGCTCTAAACTGCAGTGTTTGAGATACGTAAATTGCTCCTGGCTATATCATGCATATCAGCAGATAAACAAGGAAAGTTAGTAAACCAATAAGATCACGAATTTAGAACAAACTAGTAGTTCAAGTACCAAGTAAATTGCATTATTGCACAACACCATTCTGTTAACAGAACATTATATAAATGCACTCTCATTAGTCGAGAAATTCATTAACGAAATTGTGTTGTGAATCTCTAAAACAAGTAATTGATGTTATAGAATGAGAGAGATTTTGCATGCTTTGTAGATGAAAGTGAAAAATCAAGTAGAAGTTCACCGCATATAAGTGCCCAATAGAATCCCAAAGTTGATCTTGGTGTGGAATGAAATTCAAAAAATAATAAGAGACCTTGGGAAAAAATATGCAAGCCATCAAGATTAACGCATTGGTACCTCTTAGCTTAGTGCGGGAATGCAATCCCTTGCTTCTCATTTCAACTATATAATTTGTCAACTTTGCATAACGTAACCATGGTAAGCCACCATTGCTATGCCCAATTCTATTGCATCAATTTCTTCAAGGACTAGAAAGTCCACATTTTTTCACTACATGATGGTTTGATCATATTCTTATGACTACCGTAATGGACAATAATGCTTAATCTTTAGAAGCATGAAAACGAAAAACGAAGTAGAACTGCACTGCATATAGTTATCCAATAGTAATCCCAAATCTTGATATTGGTGTGGAACGAAGTTCAAGAGACAATAAGAGACCTAGGAAATAACATATGCAAGCCATCAACGTTACTGCCTTGGAAATACTAAGCTTGGTGTGGGAATATGGTCCCTTGATTCTCATTTTCAACTATATAATTTGTCATCCTTCCAAACTGCAACAAAGATAAGGCATTGATACTATGCTCAATTCTATTTCACTAATTGTCCAAGGACTACGAATTTCACATTTTTCACTAGAGAAAATGATTTTGTTATATTCTTAGGATCATGATCATGGGGTATAATGCTTAACTTTGAAAGCATGAAAGTGAAAAAACAGGTAGAACCATGCCCCAAAGGATAGCTCCATTGGTTTGGCCATATCACCAAAGGCATAGTGTCCATGGGAGATTGTGGGATCCATTCCCATCGATTCGTTTGGGATTACCAGCCACTCATGGGCATTAGCCGTTAATACCACCCTCCATCTGGGATTCCAAGGAAAAGGGGGATTGCACGAAGTTATTTTTCAGAAAAAACACCAAGGATTAGCTCAATCAGTTGAAATATCCTCCCAAGGCGTGTTTCTGATGGGGAGGCCAGATGTCACCGGTTCAAATCTGGTCATGTCCCTCAGGGTTACCAGCCACTAGTGTGTATGGTGGTTGAGCCACCCTCAATCCAGATATTCCGAGGAAGAGGGTGCGGAGGGGGGCACACCAAGGATTAGCTCAATCAGTTGAAATATCCTCCCAAGGCATGTTTCTGATGGGGAGGCCAGATGTCACAGGTTCAAATCTGGTCATGTCCCTCAGGGTTACCAGCCACTAGTGTGTATGGTGGTTGAGCCACCCTCCATCCAGATATTCCGAGGAAGAGGGCGCGGACGGGGGGCGGGGTGGATCTTGCAAAGTTTTCCTGGGAAAAAGAGGAGTAGAACTGCATTACATATAACTACCCAAATAGAATCTCAAATCTTGATATTGGTGTGGAATTGAGTTCAAGAGACAATAAGACTTAAGAAGTAGCATATGCAATCCATCAAGGTTACTGCATTGCCAATGCTAAGCTTGATGTGGGAATGCAAACCCTTGCTTCTCATTTACAACTATATAATTGGTCATCCTTCCAAAGTGTAACCACGAGAAGGCATCATTGCTCTACCCAGTTGTCTTGCATCAACTGTTCAAGGAGCCTGAACTCGATTTTTACTAGAGAATGTGGTTTGGTTATTTCCTATGATTTCCATAGCCAAAAATAAAATTCAGCACTGTATTTTTCTTCGGCTAGGCATCATGTAAGTCAGTCTCACTAATCAAAAGTCTCGGGTAGAGTACAATCACCTTGAATGGTGATAGTCAAGAAAATGCCAAAAATGTTTTGAAAATATATAATCTACAAATTCACCCAATCAAGCAGAAAGAAAGGCAACAGCAGCTAAAATTTGCATCCTGCATACCAGCAAGAATCTATTTTAAGGAGTGCTACCCCCACCTTCCAAAAGGGACTTGGCCTATTCTAACCTTTCAACACATTGATTGATTTGATTAAAAATAGAATTATAAAAAATTGAAATTGAACCAGTTTATTTAGATCTAAATGATATTTATGGAAAACCATGGGGGTTAATATAGTTCAATTTGTTGTTTTGCTTTCAAAATCCCCAAAACAGAAATCCGTAAGATCGTAAGAACAGCTCCTGATATTTGCCCAATTTTTATAGATAATATATGAAATATTGGGGCCTTCCTTCAAATCTCCAAAATTAGATAGTAGGTCAGATATTTTTTCAAAGAATTGCCTTTTGATTTATAAATTCCCGATTTTCAGATTAGGAAGACTAGACAACCATTTTCGCTTTGAAGACAAGAATGCTTTCTAAAGTCATCCCTGATGATAGCAGTAATAGTATATGGAATGAAGTATTTTTCATGACATAATAGGTCATTATTGAATGCAATTCGTTGAATGCCGACTTTTTTGAGTCAAAAGGATTTATTTGAATCTTGGCCTTGTTACCACTCAAACTAGCAAGGGTCCTAGAGGGGCACTTACTAGGTTAAGAGCAACAATAGAGCATTAGCCCACTGTCACCACAGCTAAAGCTCCCTATTCTTTACGGACTTTCACTTATGGGAGGAGACCCGATAGATATATCGAATCACCTATGAAGAATAGATCAATGAAATGGACAAGAGGTGATTCCAATAACCCTTTCCCATGAGAAACTCAAAATTAGGGCTTGCTTGCTTTTTAAGCAAGGTGTAGGGTTCTCTAGGAGGAGTTGATGAGGATTCGAGGGCTAGGTTTAATGAATATGACTTGCAACGGAGCTTCCTAATCCCTAAATTCCTTATGGAACTTGGTTTCCCAAGTGGTTTTTGAAGAATCAATTTTGATAGGGAATGGGACCACACGAGACCAAGTGGACCCCCGAATAGGTCAAGGTAATGGAGTTTGGCAACCAACAATGTATTTGACCTAAATAGGGAAGACAAAGGGATCAAAGAAAGAATTTCTAATAGAAGAAATATGATGATCCCAATGATGCTATTATTCCAAGGAAAGCAAAGGGAAGATTTAATCACGAGGCTAGGGCTTGGGATATCACACAATCCCACCGTTAGAATTCCCTCAAATTTGGAGGAGACCTAGGAGACACACCAACATAGTAGGAGCCAAGAGATTGAGTTTTTTGAGTGAGCGATTTGCTAGAAAAGTGATACCGTAGGAGACCTAATGGGATTAAGCCTAGAAAAGGGAAGAAGGTAAAAGGAAAGTTAGGTTTTAAGATGATCACCTTATGGTAGACCAATGCCTAATCCCTTTGGGGAGATTGGAGTCAAGAATGATTATGAATTCAGATTTGATTTTCTAGGTCAAAGAGTGCTTAGCGTTAGGGCAGAAGAAAAACAACTTCAAAGACTTTACACTTCGTTTTGCAAAGTAGATGGCTTATCAAGATAAATTTCAACAATGAAATATCCCTAGGAACATTCATTCATTATACATGGCCATACATGAAGCAACACTATCCAAAAACAAAATTTCCACAACTTCGCAATAATAGATGCAGTAATTAAGCCCTAGTATTGTGAAATTCCCAGCAACAATGTATGTGACAAATAAAAAAAAGAATAGCATTAAATTGCACTTACATGTATAAGAATATATCCAACCATCCAAAATTTTGCAATCAAGAAGCTCCAAGACATGAGAAAATGATCCAAACATCAAAATTCATTCCATGCTCCAAAATTTCGTTCCCCAAGAAGGATAGTGAAGTTCTCTAAAGAGATACAAGTCCAAAACAAGTGATGATGCTAAAATGAAATCACATCACTTGTATTTATACATGTCCAAATGAATTCGATTTGCCTAATGAGGCCTAATTGAGCCCCTAAAATAAAATAATGTACAAGATAACTAACTTTTGGTGAAAAAGCCACCAAACTAACTCAAAATCAAAAGCATAAGCCTCTCAAGAGGTCGAATGATCAATAATGCATGTCGTTGGGCCTTGGAGGAGGCCTAATGAAGTCCATAGGTGCCATAATGTGAAACAAAACTTCCAAAAGCAATGGACAAGGGGGTGGCCCCTTGTTCTCCAAGAAGTAAGCATGTGGTGCTCCCAAGTGGGTGTGGGGGCACACAAGTGTCCTCATGGGTCTCCAAACAAATCGAAGATGCATGTAGACCACCTGAAAGGTCTTAGATGATAGTATAAATGATGCCACATCATTATACAAGTCCTAGGTCATTTGCCAAATGTATAATGTAACTGTGGGGTCGGTTGGGCATGGTGAACTAGGTGCATCTTTTTCGTCCAATAGATGAACCCTAAGTGATCTCTGAATGACTCTCGGGATCCATAGAATGGTACCTGTTGCTATGGAGGCCCGTGGCTCTCTACACACACCCTACATGTGCCATTGTAGCCCTATGGAGGGCTAAGATCCCATATAGGGAGACCAAACCCAAAATGGAGACCATCTACAATCTTGCATAAGATCCAATGTGTCCCCATACCTTCCAACATATCAAGTCATTAAAGCAATTAAGTAAAAGATTTACAAACCATGGAAAACAAGTGGGCACTTCATAATGGCATGCCCTTCCATAATGGGCTTTGGCATGTGCTAATGTCTCCAAGCTCCAAGGGGGGTTAACCAATCATCCTATTAGGTAGTTTTAGCTTCTAAAGGGGGTGATATGTCCATGGTACATCCTTCAAATGGTGGTGACATGTGATACAATGATGGAATGAAGTAGGGGATGAAGGGGAACAACCTGGGTCACATGCCATGGTACAAGGGTAGCCAATAATAAGGGAAGCTCACACTTGGGTAAATGATGTGCAGGAGGGAGCAATCATGCTACATGAGTTACCCCAGACTTGATTTTTCCACCCTTCTTTGTATACCTTTGCCTTTTATGATTTTCTTTGGTTAACTACTAGGGGTTCAAAGGAATGATAGCATGATGTATAAAGTATAGCATTGGATACCCCCTTTTAAGGTGGGGCAGTTCATCGCCCGCCAGGGGTTGGGACATTCATGAGTTCTTGAATGATAAAGGAGACTCATCTAGGGCCTCTAGGAACCAGGGTGATGGCCATGGAAGGGGGTAGATCTCATGTAATGGCTTTTTCCCACGTGCTAAATGTGCTTGTCCCGACCATCTTTTGCATTTTGTGGTACAATTTCCTGTTGAATGTCTCCAATTATGCTTTTTTCTTTTCTCTTTAGCTGCATCAACCTCTGGGGCATCATTCTAGGCCTGACCCAAGATGTGGGCAAGGGGGTGGGGGTGGTTCGCCCTATGTGGACCCAGTGGAGAAATGTGGACCCAAGTGGGAGAAGTGATGAGAGGCGTTATAATGAGCAGAAATGGAGTGATATATGTGAATCGGGGAGCGGGACCACGCATCCAAAATCAAGGTTTCCTATGTAATACCATCGCAGAAGCCCAAAGGCCAGTAAAAGAGATCCCACGAGACTAGGGTTCAAGGTTAACATCCTAAAAGAGACCTAGGGGACAAGAGCACAGACCTAGTCCACTCTTTCTGCCGAACCCCCCCATTGGTCCATGCCCAAGAGTTTCCATGGTAAGTAAACTAAAATACTCGATTACCAAATCACAAGGCATACCTTTAGGTTTGGGAGGCCCACCTTCAAACATACGATCATCAAAGATGGGTGAGGGACCACATGGCTAACTCAGGTGGCGGAGAAATGGCACAACGAGCTAGTTGGTGATTGTTGGTTGCCAGTTGAGGACCATCTTGGAGAATTTTTTTTTTTAGGGGTATTACCCACAAAATGGTGGGTAACAGGCCTCAAACATTATTGTTTGACTAGGGATAAATTTTCCTTGTCAACCAAGATCAAAAGGATTTGTAACCAAACTAAAAAGTGATTTTGTTTATTAACACAATATAATACTTCTACTGAAGTACCGTAGTAATCCCATAAAGTGTCACCCCATTGTATATCAAAAAACTGATATAGATCAATATTTCCTATTACCGCAAAATATAGCACCCTAATGATAGGACTCACTAGATCCCTAGTGTTGTATCAGTCCTTGAGGATGGTTTCTCACTGGGAAACTGTGCCAAGGAAACAAGCTGAGTGGATTGTTGATAATGACAGTTGCTAAGGGTTTCAAAATCCTTGCTTAAACAAATAAAGCCCTACCTTTCAGGAGCATAATCAAAGTGCCCACATCAGACTATGACAAAATAACAATAGCTTGAAAGATGAGGATAGAACACTGAAGAAGATATCAGGTAACATTTATATTCAATCTAAACATAGGAATCACCTGATAGGACAAGAAAGCATAAGATCCTTCAATAGCTCAAAAACAAACAAATCTCAGCCATATGGAAACATGGCAACAATCTACAAATGTAGAGAAGTCATATAAACAATATGTCTATACTATCAACTCAATGTTAACTATAACATTGTCGAGGTCAGCAAGGGAAGTCAAATCTTAGCTTAGCCTCTCCTATGTTCCATACAATTACCAAAATGTTCAAAAGATTAGATTATGTAAACACAGGAAAATAATCACAAGTGAAACAAAATTGCCATATTCTAAAACCATAACCCTTTGGTTAAACTTTGAAAGTATCAAGCTTTTATATAATACAAGTTTGTCTCTTTACCGAAAAGCCAACTCCTATAGGCTATTACATCTACAACTGACATATTTATGCTTTGAAAAAGCTGGGCCTAGAATCATGTGTTAGGATTCTATACATTATGATAGAAATAAATATAATAATCAACACACATAGCAATAAGACATTCAAACCAAGTACACCATGATTTACCTAGGAAAACCCCAATTGGGGAAAAATCATCCAATAATAGATCTATTATTGTCCTTGACTAAAACACAACCAAGCCGCCCAACACCCTAAGCTTTTACCGCTCAACTCTGGCTCACTACAATGGAGAATCCTCAAGCCTTTTTAATGACTTCAACTACATGTAATACCATGAGCTTAATACTATGTGTCACTAATACACAGTGCCCAAAGCCACAACCGTTAATCATAACTGTTGATACAACCTCAACTCCACCATCGGGTCAAGTTTATCTAACAACGCGCCCCCCCCCCCCCCTCTCAAAATTGACTTTTGGTTTTCCTTGACCAAATCCAGTCAAATGAGCCAACCACCAATCACCTCCAGGACCTACCTGATCAATGTCAGTGTATTTGACAATCTCACATGTTGTCCTAGCTCAACATGATTCCACATGCACCCTTATATCACCTAGGTCTACATCAAGACTTTAACAGTGATTTACCAGGGATACACATGCCTTATCAGGTCTTACAATCATATGCCCATTTACATGATTTTGTTTCAGCTACATCAATTTTTTCTTTGGTTGCTATCTTGACCTTAAGTCACCATTCTCTCATTTCATTGCTACACTCTGAGCCCTCACAACTTCTTCCCCAACACAAGTTCACGTTGCTTAATACAGTGGCTCGTACCATGGCCATTCAGCGACAACTTAAGTTGCGCACGATACATTCTACCTCAACCTCTTCTGCTTGATCAATTTCGGTTTTTGCTACATTTCAAGCTATTGCTATCTTCCCTCAACCAAAACCGAAAACCTATTCACCTCTTCTATGACCAGATCAATCAATTCTGCAAGCCATCAAAAAAGTCCTCTTGGAGCTTGAACCTGGCATGATAAAAGGGCTTCCTGACATAAATCACATTTGGCCACAACCAAGTCGTGCATTGTCTAATCCATTTCATGGCCCCTAGATTTTACTAGTCCAAAACCTTTCTGCTCTCCATTGGAACCCCAACATTCACAACCCATAAGTCGCGACCACCATACTTTAAATTACAAGAAAAGTCAGGGCCACCCGGCCACCACATTGAAAGTAATGGTCGCCACAAGGTTCATGTCCCTTTCCTCCTGGCATAAACCCAGTGCCACCTCACGGCAAGACTCCACAAAATGTCCATCAGCGAGATTCATTGATCTTGATTTTTGCCACATCGTCATTGACGTCGGAGTCTCCCAACAGGCGAGATTTGTAGCAAACACCATTTCTAGACATAACAAGGGTTTTTCACTTGTGAACAAACTTCTATTTTGTTCCCTGCCATTCCCTACCAGGACTATTCAAATGCCGAAAATTCAAACATCATCTCCTTCACCTGTTTACAGTTGTCTCCTCCTACACATGGGACACACACAATACTTTGAGAGCCATTCATCCACACAATGCACATGGAAGGCATGACTTCATGTCAGGATCATATAGCACGGATCCATGCTTTGGAAACCCTCGAGGAACAATACGCACTTGGCATTGTTGCCTCCTCCAACCCTTGCGTGCCATTTGATGGTGGGAAACTAATGGAAGTTAGCCTTTGAGAGGCCTTGTTGTTTGGGAGGCTTTCCATTATCCTTGATGGTTGCCGTCAAGATCGGTTGTGCCAAGAAACATACTAGACCAGCCACAACTTCTAGTCCTCCATGTTCTCACACTCATCGAACAGAAATCAATCAAGCTTCTCTCTCGGCTTCAACATCACCCCATGGCTCCAAGATAGCACTGTGGCTTTAGGGACTTCGTCACAAATCCCTTATCATTGCTCACACTAGAAAAAAACGAATGGGATCACACCAATCCCATGCACTCATGTCATGCTCCTCATTGAACCATTGCTCAATCAGCTCTACTGGTTTGCGCAATGAGCCATTGCTTCAACGAGCCCTGCTAGTTTGTGCAACGAGGTTCATTCTTGGGGACACTTCATCGATGGGAACAATTCCATGAGAACGAATAGCCGATGCTTTCATGCTTTGCTCACCACTAACTACCATTGTGTCCACAAGAACACACAACCTCTGCAATTCCATGATCTGGTGGTGTACAAGCTCTCTTTACGAGAAGCAAACCCACACATTTATCTTGAATATAGATCATTCACAGATCCTCTCTACAAGTGATGGGTTTGTCTAGGCCCCTCTCACCAACCATATCTCTGATACCACTTGTTAGGATTCAGAACATTATGAGAGATAAATATAATAATCAAGACACATAACAATAAGACATTCAAACCATGTACACCATGATTTACCTTGGAAAACCCCAATTGGGGAAAAAACAACCAATAATAGATCTATTATTGACCTTGGCTAAAAACAACCAAGCTGGCCAACACCCTGAGCTTTCACTGCTCCACTGTGGCTCACTACAATGGAGAATCCACAAGCCTTTTAATGACTTCAACTACATGTAATACCATGAGCTTAATACCATGGGTCACCAATACCAGGTGCCCAAAACCACAACTATTAACCATAATTGTTGATGCGACCTCAACTCCACCATTGGGTCAAGTTTATCTAACATCATGAAACAGATTTCTAAGAAAAGAAATGAATTTGACACCTTTAGCTACAGCTGTCTCAACAGCCCAACAAAGCAGGGAAAATCTGCCACCTATTCTAACAGTTGTTCTTTTATTCTATTCTAGAAGAGTAATCTTTGCCACCCGTTGAAGCATGATTTACAAAACTTTATCCATCTCCAATTGTTACTCTATTGAAAAATATTTTGATCAAGTGTTTCATCTAAAGAATCACTCACAAACACATCCAGCCAGTAATTACAAACAAACTTCAGCAATCAATGATCAGTCATCAATGACAAGAGGATTTAACTCATTAGGATCAGTAAGTTCATGAATGCCACACAGAAGTTATCTCCAACGCCTAAGAAGAGCAATAAATGGAGGTAATATTGTTTCCATATAGTAATTGCAAAGAGGCTTGCTGTCTGCATATGTCGCATGTCATACCTCAGCATAAAGACTACATCCCAAAACCAGGACTCTTTGTTTCTTTGACTCTGCAGTCAGCATGGTCAGAACTGGGTTAAGAATAGTTGCTAGCAAACCATGCTTATGAACACCGTCTCTTGTAAACTGTTTGCTTATTCTTTCACTCCTGTAACTCTCACTGTCAACATTTATGCAAGAAGGTTCATCAATTCTGTTGTGAACAATGTTATGTTCACTACCTTCCCTGAGAAGATTATCACAATTCTCTGCCTGAAAATTGCCACTACAGCAGGGCCTTACATCTTCAATAATTCTTACACTATCATCCAACTTCACAAATTTCTTATCTAACACTGAATTCAGATTGAAAAGGTAGCCCTGATATTTCACCAAATTTCACATCTTATTTAGATAGTATCTTTGTGTGAATACCTGGAACTCTTTGTTTCTGAGCCAATCATCAAATTCACTTTCAACAGAACTTTCAACCTCAAGATCACTGGTAGATGATTCTTTGAACAAGGGCTCAGAACTAATGGGAATATTCTCTTGATGCCTAACCCCTTCTCATCTTCCCTTTCATTTATCTTAGATTGTGATAATAAAGACCCTTAAGAGTAATCAGATATTTTCCATTTGCTCTTTCTCATAATTCTGATCATACTAAGGGTCAGCATGAAACCCTACAAAGAAGGGGCCCCTCATAGTATTCAACAGAATGAACTCTTCAATATTTGGAACTGCTCCCCTGCTTTATTCACATTCATACTTTGCATGTATTTGGAACATTAGATACAACACTACTGCTAGAAACATCTCCTTTGTCAGAAAGTAACTTCTTTCGAATTGCTTCCAACTCTATTTTCATGACTAAAACTGTCATATAAACATGGGAGAAGTCCCCTTTGCCAGTGATCTTTCCACCTACAGGCAGAGAGACTCAGCAATTTCTGAAATCATATGTTGCCCACTCACAAAGGAAAAATACAGCACAAACTTCCGAAGCTTCTAGTTCACCCATAAATCTCAAGCTTGATCTTATGCAAGGACTAATTTCAGACAGCCAATCATCTCGAATATTTTCCCCAGTGAAGGACTCTTCAAAAACATAATGAAAAGCACTTATTACATCTCCTGATATCAGGGCTTTATCCAGGGCCTGCACAACTTTTCCCTGATTGTTGCGAAGAAGCATAGGATTGACAGCTTTTAAAAGATCAGCATCTCGTTTCTAAATGGAGGATACCAAGTCTGCTATAGACAACTCACGGTCAGTATCCTACCTTTCAATGGAACTATTCATATCCATTTGTTTGAAATATCAACATCTGAAGCCGCCTTTTCCACATCTCGAGTTGCCATCAAAGTATAAATGTGTCTTCAAATCAGATGGACAGAGACAAGTTGGTAAAGGGAAGTAATCAAGAGAAACAAAATTATCTAGTACAACAACAATCAATTAGCCAAAATAACTCAGACAAAAGAAAACAATGAATGCCTCACGGGGATGATGCTTTGAGTTTGGGACAGAACCAGCAGGCGACAGTTCCCTTAACCGACAAACACGTATGTCAATCTGATTGTGAAAGTGCAATGCTTTCAGTGAAGTCAAATACAACCGGAAGAGACAACTCTAGTGCTTCCAGCAATTCCTTTTTCTGTAACGGAAAAAGAACCCAATCAATAACTTGAGGACGTTGGAGTAACCCTTCTGCATAATGCCAATGTAGGATTTACACCATATAACACCATTTAATATACAAGGAAGGCTCCTCACCGTCAGTAGTTGTTTGGGATGAGTCATCTCCTTAATTCTGACCAAAGACACCCAAGTGCATTTGCGGGTTCTAACTTCTCTGTACTGTATAGTGTTGAAATAGTGCAATCATTTTGACAAGATTCATCTATAATGCATTGGAGATAGTCTATAACATCCTTTGTCCACAACCTCACTCGTTTTGCCTGGTTTTTGCATCTGGAATCTTAAACATGGCATCTGTCAAAATGTTCTCTTGGCCATGGTGTCAACCACCATTTTGTTGTCCAACAAATGGCAATATGTTCATGATCAAACGACAACGCTGCTTTTCCCAGAAATTTTGTTTTGGCCGTAAACTGGATTGATGAATACCGTAAGTGGAATAGTTTGGGAGGGTGGAGGGGCATTCCGCTATTTACCTATTGCTGCCATGTCATGAAAAGTTGTTTGGATAAAACAACGTTAAACGTCGAGCGGGCAGGGGCTCCGCTATTTAACTCCAACTGTTGATCTTTCTCCTGTCAATCGCTTAAACAATGAGATCCCCAATTTGAACTTGGTGGCTAACTCATATTCTGCAACATAAAGATGCAATTGAATGTGACTGCCAAGGAGAATGTGATCATTTTTAGCTGCCCCAGTGATTGTCATTCCTACAACTTTTACTTGTCATAGAATTTGGAATTATAGCTTATGATCAAGCCAAAGCAACCTATTGCTGCCAAATCTAGCAGGCCTTGGTGAGGGAAACCCTACAAGGTATAAACTAATCCAAGAAACAACAATGGGGTAGTGGTCTGTTGCCCACAAAAAGTGGGTACCCCTAGGAGAGCTTTGCTCCTATTCATCTTCTTTAGTTGGCAACCAACAGCCCCTGAGAGCCACCTCATAGCCGATGTGATGTGCTGTTTTATCTCCACTCCCTGCATCAATTGTATGTTTTCTCACCCATATGTCGAGAGCATATGTTAGAAAGTGGGCAATCCGATCCAACAGGTATGTTTTTCATTGTGCAATCAGGTGCTTATGCTTGTTTTTCATTGGGCATTTTGGGCAAGGATTATTGGGTGACTTGGAAGAAGGAAGGACTTTGACTATGGTTTTCTTCCCTCACCTTAAATGGGGGGTTAATCTTCAATCCTAGTCCTGCGGGATCTCCCCTATTGGCCTTTATGCCTTAGGAAGGGCACGTTTTACCATTCCAACTTTTTCACTCCCATCTACGCATTACATGCCCTATTTCATCATATCCCTTCTTTGGGTCCACATGATCACTGGGTCCGTAGGTCACTAGCACACCCCATACCCTTGTCCACATGTCTGGGTCAGGTCTGGAAACGTTGCCCTGGAGGTTGATGCAGCTAAAAGAAATTTAAATGCATATCATGGCTACAAACAAGAAACAAAAGAAAAAGAAAATCACAAAATGCAAAAGATGGTTGGGACATTTAATATAGCACGTGGGCAAAAGCAAAACATTAGCTCTACCCCTTATCATTATGGCCATCACCTTGGTTCTTAGGGCCTATGAGTGCCCCTCATATCATAGAGAAACCCATGCATGTCGCAACCTTGGTGGACGATGAACTGCCCACCTTAATAGCGTAATAATTGTCATACATCATTCATAGCATGCCCTAATTTCTTGGAACCCCGAGCAGTAATACAAAGAAAAATCAATAAAAGGAAAAAGGCAAATTAATAGGGGCGTAGAAACAAACACTAGGGTAACTTGTGTATCCACGATTTCTCCCTCCTACATCTATATACACAATATGTGGACATCCATCATCATTTCTATCCTTGTAACCATGGGCCATGGCATCTGGCCTTGAGACCCCTGTTTCCCATCCATTTCATCATTATTCACATGCCACCTATTAATTGAATGATGTACCAGGGACTTATTTTTGCCCTTAGGGGTTGGGAAAACCTAATAGGATCTTTTATTAACCACTCCTACCTAGGGAGGTAACACTACTTCGAGATAGAAGCCCTAGATTTGGAAGAGAAACCCCATATGAAATCTCAATGTGCCCTTGATTAACAAGCTTGGTTCACTTAGATGCACTAATGATTAATTGTACCTGATGGTGAAGATCCAGCACTAGACATTATGTGTGATTGGCAGGTGGTTTCATCATGGGTTGGGCAACTTAAATGGTGCCCAAGTCCATTAGAGGAGCATATGACACCCTATAGGTGAAGCATTGAGAGACATTGGACTCCTATCACTTGCAGACCATCATTTCACTCCACGGGCACCTTCATCACCCCTAGCAATTTACAATTATTCATGAGATGATGCACTTGGACTAGCATTAGAGAAATTTTGAGGTCTAAAATGGGCCTCAAAACAAAAATGTACAACCAAAATCAACTTTATAAGAACCAATAGGATTCAAGATGATCATGTCAACCATGGGGGATGATTCAACAATTTTGGAGTAAAAAAGTAAAAAGATTAAAAAATTAAAAATTAAAAATTAAAAAAAACTACTTTTTTAATTTGCAATCGCGTTTTTTCATGTATTTCTCATTTTTTGTGTAGCAGGGTCCATCGAAAGTATGCACCATGGGTATTCTTTGGATGAAGAATTAAATTCTGCATCCTAAGAGTGATCCCGATTGAAATTTGAGTAAAACAATAGGGAGATAAGTTGAAAATATGAGTTGAAAAAGTGGATAAATGCTTAAACTTGGTATCTAGGGCATCAATTTTATGCCTCCTTAGAGACGATTTAGATCATATTAAGCTTCTTAAGACTCCATACGCCCAAAGGATAAGGCACTAAGCCAAGTCCTTGGTGGTCAAACTAAATTTTTTTCCATAAATTCTCCTCTCTAAATTTTGGTCCTCTTAAGGTAGGATGACTATCTAGGGCTTAGAGTGAATTGCTTAAGAGGAGGTTTTGTGGGAGTGCAAGAGCCTAAACATCAAGCCTAGGGTTTTGACTACTTGACCTCAAAGTTTGGAGGGCATCCACTTGGATTTCATTTATAAAATTTCTTGCCCTAGGCGTTGCCCTAAGAGAGAAACACTAGCTAGTTTTTCCTCAACCTAGGGACTTCTTTGAGGGTTGTATGAGCTTAGTACTTGGTGAAGTGTATCATAAGAAGCCCTTTCTCCTTATTGCCTTGATCTTGGGTGTGCCTTCATCCATGATAATTCATGAAACCCTAGGTCTTGCGCAATCTACTTCTAGGTCTCTCATAGGGTTTGAAGTGCCTCTTTAAGCCTTCTATCACAACCTTGAGCACTCCTTGAGAGGTCCTAATCCATCACCTTACACCATAAACCCTAGAATATCTATTAAAGGTGATTATCATCTTACCAGGATTCCTCCCATCAATGAAAGTCCATAAAGAGTAGGGTGCCTTTGTTGTGGTAACAGTGGGCCATTGTCACATTGTTAGCACTTAGTCTAGCTCTTTGTCTTGTAGGGTTTCCTTCTCCAAGCCCTGTTAGATTTTGTGGTAACATGGACCATTGTCACCACAGCCAAAACCCCTTGCTCTTTATGGTTTCTCACTGATGGTAGGAGTCCCCATAAGAGAAAGATCACTTATATTATATATTCTGGGGTTAAGGTGTGAAATGATCTCACTAGAAACTCTTCAAGAAAGACACAATTTAGGTTCAAGGCTCCACAAGGAAGAAAATGGTTTCTATGAAGAAAACTAGAAATAAACGCACAAGACCTAGGGTTTGATAAATTTGACGAGTGTCAAAGCAACTCGAGGTCAAGTCAAGGAGAAAATATTTCTTGTAATGTATGTTAGCTAAGCCAAGGTTCGCGAAACCTTCAAAAAAATCCTTAAGTTGAGGGAAGAAAGACCAAGGTTTCCCTCTTAGGGCAAAAGAATTTATGGATGAAATTGGAGTGGAAGCCCACAAAAATGATAGTTTTTGTGGCCAACCCTATCCACTTGATGTTTAAGCTCTTCGACCACCAACATACCTCTTCCCTAGAATTTCACCCTAAGCCCTAGTTCTCTACCTTAGCCTTGAAAGAATCAAAATTTAGAGAAAAGAAAAATGGATTAAAGTAAGAGATGATCACCAAACAACTTGACCAGTGCCTTGTCCCTTAGGAGAATGGAGTCAAGGATTATTCAGGATATCCAAACTTGTTCCTAAGTAGGCCAAAATTTGATGCCCTAGCAAGCAAATTTCAAGAATTTACCCACTCAATGAAAAACTGGATTTTTATGGGAGAGCTTCAATGAGTTCGCCACTAGGACTATTCAAAACATGTTATACATGAATAATGCCTACAATATTCATCTAGATGGCAACATTAATTAATTTTCATCAAATTAGGGCAAACTTTTGCATGACCTAGTATCAATAATTCCATACATTAGACAAATAAAAAAGAAAAGAATTAATCTTTAATAAATTAGGGCACTTACATGACAACATGCAAAAATTCCTTCCATTATGCCAAAGAATATCCATGATTAGCTCCAAGTATCAAAATGCATCTAAAGATTCTAGTTCATCCATAAGAGAGAAGTGGGAGTTCCTCTATTAGGCTGAAATTCCAAGTGTTATGATGATGAGAGATCAAATGAGGTCTCTCCAAAATATATGTGCTCTAATATAACCTATTTTAGCCTACCAGCATAGATCCATCTTAAATACAGTTCTAACATGAGACGAGAGGGATCTAATCTCTTCACTTGCAATTTTTTTTTATGAGCAGACATTATTTAAATGTTTTCTATAGTTATTTAATTTTTTTATTTTGGCCGACATAAGCAAAATTTCAACTTTGATGACAAACAAACAGCGTTACACATCATACTAGGCTGTAGAATGAGCCTCTCGGCTCAACAAGCCCCTCTAATCATAAAATAATGTAGAAATAATGGCCTAGGTCACAGGCCAACCTAATAGCTTTTGCAATTTAAATTTTATCTCCACAAATGCTAGCCAATATGCTGACCTGATGCTTGCGCGGACTTTTGGAAGGCTAACATTGAGGCCTTTTGGTGCCATGACAAGTGTAGTTGTTGATCACTGATTCGACTTTGCTTAGCAACCCCGCTCTAGCAAATCGAATGACTAATCACTCTGGTGTGTTCTCCAAATGACCCTCAAGCCTCCTCTTATACTTTTCTCATTGGTCTTTCAACGGCCGAGATTAAATCTCTAATCAACTGCTAAGATTAGATTTGGCTTGATCCATGACTTTTGGAACCTTCTAACCTAGTTTTATATTAATACCCATCAATATTTTATTTTTCTCAAGTTTAGACTTAGGAACTCCATTAAAAAGATTCATTATTTTAATATCTCCCAAACCGGGTACAATCTGTTCAAACCATTTATGGGTCTTGGAGATCTCATGTGCTTTAGCCTTTCCACCAATTTTCATGGCTAGAGCACATTCGATGCTACCCCAAATCAACATAACGAACACTGTATAATAAAATTTCAGCTCTACAAGACAGAAATGACCTAGAATTTGGTCTATGGTTTAGTTACATGCAAGATGCTCTGTCAGACAACCCTCTTGTTACTTGGTTACACTAGAAGTTTGATTACACTTGACAGAGCAGAGTTTTAGTTAAATAGAGTTAGGGTGTGTGATTAAATAAGCTTACATTCTGAGCATTCAGTGTGCAGTAGATTAGTTGAATAAGACTCCATAACCCAATAGATACAAGGCACTAGTATTTGATTTTCAGTATGAAATGCATGTTTTACTAAAGGTAGGTTGCAGAACTGGGCAATTTGCCTTGATTTATGCAGTTTGTTTGCAATGTGGATAATAAACAGGTTACAAGTTGTAGTTTACAGGTTGTAGGTTGCATTTTATAAGTAAAATTAGAAGTGATTGATGTGGATTGGTATGACTACGTTAGCCCAACAGTAAAAGCACGTGGTCTACAATTGTCTGCATCGCCCTATGGATGTAGTCCCCAGTTGGAGCCTATGTTGTAGCTCAAAATGACTCAATCCAAAAAAAATGAATTCTTAATATGTGCTCAAAATATGTCTACTTTTTCTCATTCGAATTGTAATTGGTTGTTCTCATCTCCTTGGTATAGCTTTGGAAGGGCTCTGTCCAATAGTCATCTCAGTACAAAATCATTACCAATAGTTGGTACATTGAGTGTATAAGTTGAATTGAGGGCAGTTTCATTTCTTATGCATTATGTATGTTGATTGTAAGAGCTAGAAAACATATGCTTTGAAAGGAATGCTCAAATGTGAACATTGAAGAACAAATGAATAGAGCTAAAGATGCGACCAGCCAAACATAGACTACTGAACAGGGAATTCATTATGTTAATCGCTTGACTTATTACCTAGCAATCATCAGTTAAAAGGGACTGACACTCCATCATTAATAGTTCTTTTAACCAAAGTGAAAGGGAAGGTTTAGTGTGTAACAAAGATCCATAGCTAAAGTGACAAGTTTTGGGCTTTCTAAGATTTTGCCTATTGAAGCAACTCATGTTTCCACAACTCCCCAAGTAATGCATGGTTACCTCGATCCAGATTACTAGCAATATTGTTGATTCAGTGACAAGATGTTACAACATCCATTAGATCTCTTCCAAGCATCGTCCACATTTTTTTCATCATCAAATTCTGGGTCTGAATCCCTATTGAAGGTTCGAGCATGTTGAATATTCCATAAATACAATTGATGTGTACAGATAATAACTACGCTTCTGCAAAAACGAGGCTCGTTTGAGTGGTTTAAAAGTGTCGTGAACAAAGTAGAAGAATTAAAAAGTGGTTTAATTCTCTTCTTAGAAGAATTAAGTAGAGAAGTCTAAACTTAGGAAAACTAAAATATTAATGGGTATTAATATAAAATTGGGTTAAAAGGTTCCAAAAGTCATGGATCAAGCCAAATCTAATCTTAGTCATTGATTAGAGATTTAATCTCGGCCATTGAAGGAGCAACGAGAAAAGTATAAGAGGAGGCTTGAGGGTCAGTTGGAGAACACACCAGAGTGATCAATCATTCGATTTGCTAGAGCGGGGTTGCTAAGAAAAGTCGAATCAGTGATCAGCAGCGAGGGGTAGTGAGTATTGGACAAAGAGGCAGAAATAGTGCCGAGATACCAGCGCAAAGGTAGAGAGCGAGAAGCAATAGCCAGAGCAGGCCACACAAAGCCCAACAGAGACAACGCAGAGGCCAAAGGGACTGCGTCATCCACGCAGAGAGCAACTGGAGTGATGCAGAGGGGCCCAGAGGCTGTGCAGTGCCTCAAAGGGGTTTGGGGCTGACGCAGAGGCCAGAAGGGCCAACGCAGTGCTTCAAAGTTGCTGAAGAGGATTTCGTGGGATACGTTTTCTGAATACCTGTTTCCGAATAGACAGGTATTGCTGCCAGTTATTTTTCTCTGTCGGGTGAGCTAGTTTGGCACCCAATTGTACTCAAGGAAATAATATTGTGTAATAATAAACCCTCAAAATAGCTGCACCGGTTTTCCCGCATTGGGTTTTTCCGAAGACATTTGTCCAAAAATAATGGTGTCACTTGTGTGTTTGTTTTCTTTCAACTGATGATCTGTAGATGTTGACATTGTATTGTGTTTATTTCATTATTTATATGTTTTAAATAACTTGTTCGAATTTAACAAGTAGAAGAAATAAACCAAAAAAATACAGAATAAATTTCTAATGGATAGACTTAAAAATTTCAACACGTTATATCATTGGAAGGCAATTTGACTGAACAAAAGAAAAAAAAATATGTAAACCATTTGACCAAATTGCCCTATTCTATTACAACCCAAAAGCCAACCCCTATTACATCTACAGCTGACTTATTTATGCCTTTACAAGGCTAGGCCTCTGCCTAGAATTATGAAATAAATTTCTAAGAAAAGAAATGAATTTGACACCTATAGCTACAGCTGTCTCAACTGCCCAACAAGGCAGGGAAAGTCTGCAACCTAGTCTAACAGTTGTTCTTTTATTCTATTCTAGAGGAGCAATCTTTGCAACTTGTTAAAGCATGATTTACAAAACTTTATCCATCACCAATTGTTTCTCTATCGAAAAATACTTTGATCAAGTGCTCGCATCTAAAGAATCACTCACAAACACATCCAGCCATTAATAACAAACAAACTTCAGCAATCAAATCTCAGTAATCAACAGCACAAGGATTTAACCCATTAGGATCAGCAAGTTCATGAATGCCACATTGAAGTAACCTCCAACGCCTGAGAAGAGCAATAAATGGAGGTAATATTGTTTCTATATAGTAATTGCAAAGAGGCTTCCTGTCTGCATATGCTGCATGCCTCAGCATAAAGAATACATCCAGAAACCAGTAATCTTTGTTTCCTTGACTCTGCAGTCGATATGGTCAGGACTCAGAACTGGATTAAGAACAGTTGCTAGCAAACCATGCTTATGGATACTATCTGTTGCAAAATGTTTGCTTATTCTTGCACTCCTGTAACTCCCACTGTCAAAATTTATGCAAAAAGGTTCATCAATGTTGTTGTGAACAATGTTAGGTTTGTTACTTTCCCTGAGAAGATGATCACAATTCTCTGCCTGAAAATTGCCACTATAGCTAGGCCTTACATCTAATTCTTACATTATCATCCAACTTCCCGAATTTCTTATCTAACACTGAATTCAGATTGAAAAGGTAGCCCTGATATTTCACCAAATTTGACATTTTATTTAGATTCTAGAATAGTATCTTTGTGTTAATACCTGGAACTCTTTGTTTCTGAGCCAATCATCAAATTCACTTTCAACCTCTTGATTACTGGTAAATGATTCTTTGAGCAAGGGCTCACAACTAATGGGAACATTCTTTGTGATGCCTACCCCCTTCTCATCCTTCTTTTCCTTTATCTGAGATTGTGAATAAAGACCCTGAAGAGTAATCAGATATTTTCCGTTTGCTCTTTCTCATAATTCTAATGATACTTAGGGTCATCGTGAAACACTACAAAGAAGGGGCCTCTCACAGTATTCGACAGAATGAACTCCTCAATATTTGGAATGGCTCCCCTGCTTTGTTCACATTCATACTTTGCATGTATTTGGATTCTGGAACATCAGATAAAACACTACTTCTGGAGACATCTCTTTTGTCAGAAAGTAACTTCTTTCGAATTGCTTCCAACTCTATTTTCATGACTAAAACTGTCATATAAACATGGGAGTAGTCCCCTTTGCCAATAATCTTTCCACCTACAAGCAGAGAGACTCGGCAACTTCTGAAATCACATGTTGCCCACTCACAAAGGAAAACTACAGCATAAACATCCGAAGCTTCTAATGCACCCATAAATCTCTAGCTTGATCTTATGCAAGGACTAATTTCAGACAGCCAATCACCTGGAATATTCTCCCCAGTGAAAGACTAGTCAAAAACACAATGATAAGCACTTATCACATCTCCTGATATCAGAGCTTTAACCAGGGCCTGCACAACTTTTCCCTGATTGTTGCGAAGAAGCACAGGATTGACAACTTTTGAAAGATTAGCAGCTCATTTTCTGAATGGATGATACCAAGTCTACTATAGACAACTCACAGTCAGTATCCTGCCTCTCAATGGAACTATTCATATCCATTTCTTTGAAATATCAACATCTGAAGCCTTTTCCACATCTCGAGTTGTCATCAAAGAAGAAATGTGTCTTTTCAAATTAGATGGAAAGATACACAAGATGGTAAAGGGAAGTAATGAAGAGAAACAAAAGTATTTGGTACAACAACAATCAAGTTAGCAAAGTAAAACTGACTTTTATTCCGTCATGTACAAGTGATACATGTTTTGAAGCGGAAATCTAGCATGACTAATCTTAAGCTGATTTGCAAAACACGGAGGGGTCAACAGTTCAAGTTTGCCGCCTCAGGCTTCTATTTTGTCTCAAATAAATGTTTCAGTAATTGCAAGTCCGTGTTCTAACTTTTAAGGATGTGTGCATTGCTCAAGACTATTGAGAATTTGTACCATTGACGTTTTAAGAGCAATTACAAATAACCTGAAGATCACGATTCTCAGATGCAAAGAGAGTTATCAATCCTTTCTCGATCTCATAAGGCATACTTGATTTGGAACCTCCAAGTAGACTTATAAAATTTGCACAGCAGGAGAAAAACGCACGGAAACCAAAGTCAATGATGACACTTTGTTTGCAGGTAGAACAAAATCATTAAGCAACAAACTTGGACACATTGCCAAAACACACTATCGTCTAAACTATTATGATGTGAATGAAATTATTCTGACTTCTAATGAGCTGAATTATAGCAATATGATGTAATATGTTGTTCTCCACTCTATTATAATGTGAAATTGTAAATCTAATTTCATTTAATATGTTGGGTATTGAAAACCCTCTGACCCTAATTCTTGTTTCGTGGGCATTTCCCATTTCTCATTATGGGTAACACAGAAATCCACGATTGGTTTAAAACCCTTGATTTGTAGGTCCTAGAACGACCTAGTTTTTCAAATGGGTAGGTCCTTCATCCAAGCTTGAACTTCTTATTACCCTGAAAGAATTGAACTAGCGTTGTCATGGTAGCTAACAGTAGGGATGTTTTTTACAAAATAATAAGCAAATAGACTGTAACGATCGAAAGTTCATAAGTAGTTGATGCAGCCCTTCCAAACTACAGTAAAAAGATATGTGCCTAGTCAAGCATGAAGTTAAGTTTCAGGGCAGCTCAAAATCAAATTTTTGAAATCAAAGCAATTGACTGTTACTCGAATTCTTTCAGGTGAGATCAAAATCAAATTCTCGGAAATCAAAGCAACTGACTTTAATTCCGTGTCACTTCAAGCCAAGTGACCGTTCAAAGCAATGTACTCACTTGAATGTGATTTCCTAAAATTATATTGTTTGCACTGTTGTTAGTTTTTATTCTAATATAACTAACCGTTAAAAATATATCCTAAGACGAGGGGTGGCATGAGTTATTTTTTGTTTCGATGAAAAAATCGAGATACAATATGCTTGGGATGAGGAGTGGTAACTAACAATCACACGGAGTTCTTTCTAAAGGTTTAGAGCTAGCCATTGAAAAGAAGATCCAAAAGTTCATGATATTCGGCGATACAATGACAATAATCTGGCGAGTTTGGGAAGCTAGTGCTGACACAATTGCAATCTCTACCATTGTGCTTCGGATTCTCCTACAACTTCAACAGTTTGAACAAATAGAACTTTATCATGTCCTAAGGAATTTAAATTCAACGGTAGATGCTCTAACTAATCTAATAAAGGATCAAGATTGAACCAAGGAACTATAGAATTAAAGGATAAAGATTGAACAAGAATTCTAGAATTGAATAATAGGTGTTTATTAAATTCTCTCTATCTAAAAGCAAAAAAATCAATTATTTGCATTAATACGCAATTAAAATTATGGATATATGAGGAGTCTGAGGAGCATGCATATTTTTGGAGCATAATGGCCACAGAGGTGATGTCCCATATGGTATGGCGACAATCATTCACTGCCCAACCTTGGTCGCCACCCCTGTTGCACCCCGTTGAGCTCATATTCACACATGGCATGCCAAGTGTGCTTTCAAATGCCTTGTGTTTTCATTGCATTACGTTGGATTTCAAATTCCTAAGTGGCCGAGGGGTATGCATTCAATTCCCCTCATGCCGATGTTATTGTCTTATCTCCTCCGTATCAATTTGCATCTCCAACAAGAATACAAAAGCCGAATAGACATGGATGAACCAGTTCTGCATTCAATTGCGACAAGGAAGGAGATCAGAGGTCATGATGGATATTTCAGTCTCAGCAACAGGACCCTCCAGGAATATATGCGTTGGCGAGGTTTGTATTTCACCCTCAAGGCCCCATACCGAGCAAGGATCTGTTTTAGAGAAGCAGTGGCAAGCAGAGCCAGCCTCTGTAAGCAAGTGTTGACATTGTGCAATTTTGCCATGGCGAATGTGGGTTCCTCTTCTCGTGCAGTGAATCTAGAGGTTATCTAATGATGAATCGTTGCAATCACTAATGGCTGATTATTCAATTCATTTCACACAATTCTGGAAAAAACTATCTATGGAAGAAATACTCTTAACACACTCTGCAATTCTATGCAACTTGTTCCAAAATCAATTGAAACTGAATGCAAATAAGAATTACACTTGGAATTGTCCAAATAAACTTAAGACTAATCGTACTCGATCAAGTAAAGAAACTATAACTATTGAACAACATTGTTAATCTATAACAACCCAATTCAACTTGCAATTCCCAATTGAACAGCAACAGTAATTGAACAACAATCGGTAATTGAACAACAATCTGTAATTAAACAGCAATCGATAATTGAACAGAAAGTAGCGATAAAGGATTTCTAAATGGAAAACAATATGTATTGCAATCTGTAGAAGTTAATCAATATTATCTGCAAGATCTATGATAACATCAATTCAAATGAACAACAATCTGCTATTAACGCTAATTCAATCATTCCAATCAAAGCGCTACTTAATTATGTCACACGGCTTCACTCTGAATCTAATTGAACAACAGTATGAATCAATATCACAAACCTTTACGATAAATGAAGTAACTGAACGTAAAATCAATAGCAAAGACTAAATATAAAAACTATAACACAAAAGAGCAGTAGAACTTCTTGTGACTAGGCCCAAAGTCGCCAAAAGCCTTTTCTTAATAAGAACTCAAAATATGAAGTTGTATCAAACGAAACCTCCTTTCATTAATTGCAAGTAACAGCTGACAGAGCCATTGATATAACAACGTATATGTTTTTCAAAAAGAATAATTACAAATTATCGAAGTCTGAACTGTATCTAATTGCCTTTCGACCTTATATATAACATAAAAGAGTAACTAGATAAAAGCGAATCCTCAGGATCAGCGGATTTTGAGGATTTCATCATATATAATCTGATCATGTGTTAAAATAGCATTGTTCGCGCTGATCTCCCGCTTCCTTGTCTGCCCAAGACGTTGTAGCTTTTCCCTTTTATGGCCTCATGTTGTTCTGTCAACTAAACGGCTTTTGCCCAGTCCACATCTCTGCACACAACGATGGCAAAGAATCAGTTTCTTGTATTAAATTTTCCTATTATATCACCAAATAGTTTCATCCAACTTTAGCCGATATTTTCCTCATTTTAATCTATAAATGAAGATAATTGTATAAGGATAAATGATAAATGAAGCATTTTACGAGGAGAAATCATACATTTTTCCTGTCCGAACATACTCCCCAACTTACCTTGTTGTATGTCCTTGTGCAAGTGAATAGTTTAGATGCAACTAAGTTAGGGAATAAGCGGGATATACTTCCTCCTTGTAATTCCTAAAACCATTCTTTTACTTAAGGACAGCGAAAGCCTGGGTTACCTCATGACCCTTCAAGTTATAGTCACTGCGGCATTGATCAGGAGGATACCATATGATTGGAGTTCTATAACGACATCCTATCCAATCTGGCCCCATTGTTAAAATCATATTACTATATTTATAAAAACGAGAAGAGGTAGCTTGGAAGTTTCGATATCCAAATGGCTCTCGGCCCCTCACAGTGCTACTAGAGACTTCCCACCTCTGCCTTGATGCAGACAAGGATTCTTCCTTAATGTCCTAAGGAATATTCCTTTCCGACCTGAATAATATCAGTATGGAGTGGCCCCAATTTTCTACAACACTATCTCGCTGCATAAAATGTTTATGCTTGACAAATAGGAGTAATGGCTATGTAGGCTTCCCTCTGACCCATAGGTCAATGCCATACTCACGTCTTCTAAAAGTGTTGTGAGCCTTGGCCCATTTTCGCTGGTTGGCGGCGAATGAGAGGAACGCCTAAAATTGGATGTCTCCTATAAAAGGGCCAAGGTGGCTGTCCTTGTCATCTTCTAAAACAAAATCATGCATATAGAGTTCACAAAGGAGGCACTGAACCTTCTCATCGTGCTCTCTACAGCATTTGATAAATTCGGGAGCCGTTTTGATCTCTACTGGTTTACCAGCCTTACCAGCCTTAACTTTTAACAGGAGGTATCTTTCCATGAGAAATAAAGCATAATTTGTGGTTGGGGCTCGACAAGATAGGGTGTCTGAATAAAGAGAGCAAATAGTCTCCATTGCTCTCTAGCTTTTTGCAATTGACCCTTTAATCTTTCAACCTTCTTTTGCTCAGCCTTATACTGAGCAAAGGTCTCATCTTCAGTCCTAGTAAGTGCTTCAAACTTCTTCCTTAACCCTTGATGTTCATGCAGAGGGACCACCTTTTCCTTGTGCTGAGCCAGTTCCCGTTGAACCATCAGTAGCTCGTTCTGCAATTTTCTGATGACATCGTCTCTTACCAAGAGGGTGTAAAGGGGTGTTTCATCTGTTTGGGCCTCTCCATCCTAGGTCTCCGTAGGGTCAGTCTGCACAGCATTTTCAGCTGCTTCTTGAATTATACAATCAACTCGAACATCTTCTTCAACATTTGTTTGGACAGCAGTATCCACAGTAGGGTGGTCCATTTGAGTTCCCTGCGAAAAGATACAAGGGTCCTCAGTTTGCATGGCAGTGTCTTAGTTGGCTTAGTCTAGGTTTCTTTTGGACAGACCACAAGAAACGGTGTTTGAGTCTCAGCGTCCTTCCCAGAACATTGTTCTGTTTGCGTTCTTGCAGTTTCCATTTCCTATTTCAATTTCCTGGTTTTGGTTGCCTCTTTTAACCAATGTTTCAGCTGCCTGATTACTTGCTTCTGTTTTATGTACTTTCTGAGCATCTTTCTAAGCCTGTCTCTGTAGGACTTCTCTACTCTAAGGCCTTTGTCTAACAGTGGGTTAGTTGTGTTATCCTCTGTTTCTTATACAGGCAGTACTATGTCATCATCAGGGATGTTCCCAATTGGAACTGTCTTCTTGTGGAATTTCTCCTTCTAACTCGTTGTTATTATGTATTTCGTTTTCAGGAGATCCCAATGCAATGGTATCTCCTGAACAATTATCATTCTCGAGGTTTTCTTCTTGGTAGGCCTCATTCGCAGGGGACTTCGAAAATGGAGTATCACTTGGTTGATTAGCATCTCTCAAGTTTTCATCTTCAGGGTTTCCTTCTGCTGGGGGGTCCACTGGACCGGTGCTTACTGTTTGAGTTTCTTTTCTGCTAGCTTCTCCTTCATGTACCTCGGCTTCGAGGGGTGTTTCCATAGAAGGAATTGACTCACTCTATTCCTCCATGGCATCAGTGCATGGTTGGGTTTGCTCATGACCGGGGCTGTCAGCAGGGGCCGACCGGTAAAGGGTACAATTATGTTTTTCAAAGCTCCCTAGTTGTTCTCTACCTTCGGTAAACACTCCCATGCTTCCCAATACTTTGGCCACTTCCTCCTCATAGTCTTGCAAAGGAGGGTCTTGCGGACTAAGAGGAGGTGTGCGGGATGGTCCGGCTTCCTCTGGTTGGATTGGGATGTGCCATTCGGCTTTCACTCACACAGAGTGCCTACGCTTTGCTGATTCTAAGGGTGCAGAGGGATTTTTCTCTTTAGTGTTCTCTTTGGGCCTGGAGTTCTTTCCCCTTGCTGCTCTGTTTCTGCATTTTCCGAGGGTGGAGCGAAGGTAGGATTTATGATATTGTCCCATGTTGATTGTTGTTGGGCCAATCTATTTGTGATAATTAATTTAACTAACCCATGATGGCTGACTACACTATGTGAGTCCTTGGTTGTCCTTACCCGTCGAGCGACATCATGTAACAAGGAATTCAGATAAAATGGTAAATTAACTGAAATTCTTTGCTTTAAAGTGGCTAGAAGTTTCAGTTTTCAGGGCTTTACCACATCATATTGGTCGTCACAGGGGATGTATCTTTGGAAGTCCCTTGGAGTATCCCTGTTCGTACCAGCCACTGGCCCGAGTCCTAGAATACTTCAATTGCGCTTTATAAAAGAACACGTTTATCTGCCCATTTTGCCCCTTCTGTCGGAAGTCCGTTGACCTCGGCTAGGACTTCTTCAGAAACCATCATGCTTATACCTTTTTACCACTATGCTACCATTCTACAGATTTTGCAGAAATTACAGCGTTAACTCCTCAAGGATTTCGCAAGCTTGATCCCACACCATCAATACTGGAGGTTCACTCCCGATAGCTCTTCCACCCATCACTGCTGCAACTGAGGCTATTTCACCTGTATGCAATTGTGTTTTACCTTTGTAATTCAAGACAACAACAATGTATGTTCCAGCAATTAATAGGGAAATGACGTTTGGACAATTATTATCATATTTAGTTAAGTCATTCATCCTGTCAGCCATACTTAACGCAAAATCGTAAGTTCGCATGCCCGCCATAATGGTTGCCATTCTTCGTCCAATCAGAATTTCCTGCTAGTTATTACACATTCATACTCATCATGCAGTTCGTACTCCGAAGGTAATCCGAATGATTGTCACACAGTTATCCATAACTGTGATATGTGTCGTGCATGCACAAGGCATTAACTATGATACGTGTCATGCATACACAAGCCATCCCCCCTCTGACGAGAAAAGGGTGTCCACGTCCTTTCAGCGCGTGAAAAGCAAGAAAATATACTAATGCGAAATAAATGCCGACAACCAATCTAAAAACACAGCACGTAAATCAGTAAAGCATTTAAGCAATATTCATTGTCAAACATGAATTGGCCAAATCAAATAAAAACAACAATTTTAAGTCATTATATCAAAGATCTTCACCGTGAGTGGAATTAATCACATCAACATAATCGGCGGTATGTGTTTAATGACTATCATTTAATGATTGAAAGTATGGAATATAATGAATATAGATTAAAGTCACCATGCTATTCGACTTGTAAAATTGGTACTTAAATGGAAATTCTCGTTAGAAATAAATCCATAGGTGATGAGAGCTAGATGACATATGGCAATATAAGATGATACTCCAATACCACAAGCAAAGCCACTGCTGCTAGTAGACATTCATAGTCTCGGCAGGGTTGCTTTTTAACCTGCCCAAATGAGCCAGAGTCCTTTTTACAGTTAATTTTTCTTTTCTTTGTCCTAAAGACACCACTATGCTAGCATGGTGACCAGATAAACATAGTGCCACTCACCATGGTGTAACAAAGTGATCAGGTTGGCTCGTGATGAGACCCCCTATTCTTTTAACATATTAATTATCAAGAAGGTCATTGCCTTGATTTGGTAGCCAAATTGGAATGTCACCTGTTACATCCTTATGATGATGGTGGGCAGACTCGTAATGAGACCCCCTATCCTCTTTAGACATTGTTTTAATCATTTTGATATTTTATTTGTCTTTTGGAATTCTTATTGTAAAAAAAGAGAGGCTCATTTGCTCCTTAAGAGTCAGGGATGGTGTAAGAAGTAAAAAGATGTCAATGAAAGTGTTATACTTTTATCCCCTTATCATTATATCAATGAGTTTTATCCATTTGGGAGTATAAACATAAGCTGACATGGATTAAGGATAATGAATCATTTCATGATGTGTCCAAAAGAAAAGATGTTCAGGCAGTCATTGTAAAGATACACCGTATTAGCTTATAGATAAAAATAACTATCAAAAGGTTTTTTGAAGTCATGATATTATTATTACCATTTTTCTTTAGAAGAGGCACAAATCGATTCAATTGGTGCTTATTTGCAATACAAAAGAAGAAGAGAAAATGGTATAATGATCAATAAAAAACAATGAGAAAAATTCACAATTTAACTTCTTAAAAGGAGTTGTTCAATCGATTGAACGGCAATCGTTCAATTGTTTGAACGGAAAAATCAAGATAGAAAATCAAAAGTGATGTTCAATCGATTGAACGGAAATCGTACAATTGCTTGCACAACGAAATCAATCAAAAACAAAAAAAGTGTTGTTCAATAAATTGAATGGCAGTCGTTCTATTGTTCGAATGGCAAAACCAAAATAAAAACGAAATGTGTTGTTCAATCAATTGAACGTCAGTCGTTCAATTGTTTGAACAGTGAAAACAAATGAAAACAAATTGTGTTGTTCAATCAATTGAACGACAGACGTTCAATTGTTTGAAAGACGAAAAGCAAAAAGGAAAGTATGTTGTTCAATCAATTGAATGACAATCATTGTTTGGGCAGCGAAAACAAAAAAGAAGAAAATGTGTTGTTCAATTATTTGGACGACAGTCATTCAATAGTTTGAACAGCAAAAAACAAGAAAGGAAAATGCGTTTTTCAATCAATTGAACAGAAGTCGTTCAATTGTTTGAACAACGAAATACAAAAAAGGAAAATGTGTTGCTCAATCAATTGAACGACAAACGTTCAATTGTTTGAACGGTGAAATACAAAAAGGAAAGTATGTTGTTCAATCAATTGAACAACAATCGTTCAATTGTTTGGGCAGTGAAAACCAAAAAGAGGAAAATGTGTTGTTCAATCACTTGAATGGCAATCGTTCAATAGTTTGAATAGTGAAAAAAAAGAAAGGAAAATGTGTTGTTCAATCAATTGAACGGCAATCGTTCAATTGTTTGAACAACGAAATACAAAAAAGGAAAATGTGATGTTCAATCAATTGAACAGCAAACGTTCAATTGTTTGAACAACGAAATACAAAAAGAACAAAATGTGTTGTTCGATCAATTGAACGGCAAATGTTCAATTATTTGAACTGCAAAATACAAACAAAAAAAATGTGTTGTTCAATCAATTGAACAACAAACGTTCAATTATTTGAACAAAAAAAAAGAAGAGGAAAATGTAACTTCCTAAAAAAATCATATTTACATGGTGATATGCCTATAAAGGTATGTACATTATTTACAATTTCTCAAGAAATTTCAATTTTTTAAAGGAAAAGTTGTTGAGTTACCATTCCCTGCAGCTAGAATTTGCATGGAGAGGTCCTCGCGTACCTTCTTGCAAAAAGACTCCTTGGTAGGCAGTTGATGATAGAAGCGCACTCGATGCCCGTTTACCTTTAAAGAATGGTCGGATCCGTCTATGGTAGTCAAGGTAAGAGTACCAATATTATGTACTTCTTGAATCTCATAAGGGCCGAGCCATTTTGTTTGCAACTTGCCTAAGAAGTCCTAGAATCTGGAATCGTACAGAAGTGCCCAATCCCCTTTTTGAAACGTTTTCTTTTTGATAAGGATGTCATGCCATTTTGCCCTTTACTATTGGATTATTGCAGTTCGTTGCAAAGCAAGCAATCGAGCCTCATCTAGTTCGTTGATCCACTGAAGACGCTTGGTTTGGGCTTCTGTTAAATCCAAACCCACTTCCTGGGCCGTCCTTAGAGTCTTTATTTCGAATTCGATTAGAAAAATTGGTTCTTTACTGAACACAAGTTGGTATGGAGAGTATCCAGTAGTATTCCTCCAAGTCATACGATAGGCCCACAAGGCCTCTGGGAGTCTATTAGCCCAATCTCGTCGGTGTGTTGAGATTGTCTTGGTTAGAATCGCTTCTATAACCTTATTGGTGCTTTCGACCTGCCCATTCGCCTGCGGGTGATATGGAGAAGTGATCCTGTGCGTAATATGATGGTTCCTGAGAGTAGCAGTAATCTTGTGCCCTGTGAATTGCTTTTCCCCATCTGTGATCACTTCTCGCAGTAATCCATACCACACAAATAGCCCAAAAAGGAAGTTAATCACTGCTTCCTCTGTGGCTCTTGGTAAATCTACTATTTCCACCCATTGTGTCACATAATCCGTGGCTACCAGTATGTAGGCCTTCTGATTGGATGGCGGATGGAATGGACCTATGAAGTCCAATGCCCAGCACTCGAAGGGTTCTATGATTAATTGGGGCTGCAGAGGCATTTCATTAGATTGGCCAGGTCGGCCCATCCTTTTGCAACTATCGCAAACCTTGGCATATTTTTTATGCATCCTTAAAAATAGTGGACCAATTATAGCCCATTTGTAATACCTTATGTCCTGTCCTTCCGTTTGCAAAATGGTCCCCGCAGGGTTCGTCATGGCAAGCCTTCAAAATGTCATGGATTTCATCCTTGCGGATACATCTACGTATACACATGTCGGCCCCTGTATGAAAAAGATATTCACCTATTTAAGAGAATCGGGCACTGCGCTAAACAATCATTTTTCTTTCTCTTGTCGTTAAATGTTTAGGTAACTTCCCTACTGCTGAATAATTTGTCACATCTGCATACCACAGCGTCTTAACTGCCATGGCAAACAGGTGTTCATCTGAAATTGGTCATCTACCACCAGTGCATCATTAACCTTCAGGATTCAAGATAGAAAATCAGCAACTGGATTTTCCTTCCCCGAAGGATCTTTAATGGTAATGTCGAACACCTGCAAAAGCAATAGCCACTGTGTTACTCAACCATTTGTGATTGGTTTATTAGCTAGATACTGAATGGCAGAGTGATCAGTGTACACAAAGACTTGGTAGCCGGTTATATAGTTTCTAAATTTGTTTATTGCATAAATAACAGCTAAGAATTATTTTTCTGGCATTGTATAATTAAGTTCTACAGAAGTGAGATTATTGCTAATATAATATATAGCATAAGGTTTCTTGTCCTCCTCCTGGCTGAGGATAGCGCCTATAGCTACATCTGATGCGTCCGTGGAGATGTGGAAAGGTAGCTGCAAGTTTGGTCCATGTAATACCGATGTTGTTGAAACTAGTTTCTTTAAACCTGCAAAAGATGTGTCACACTTGTCAAACCAACTGAAATTAACATTTCCAGTTAGAGCATATAAGGGTGCTGCAATCTATGAAAAATTCTTGATAAACCTGCGATAATAACCTGCATATCCCAGGAAGCTACGTACCTCTGTTTGAATGCAGGGGGTAGGCAGTAAAAGAATTACCTATATTTTTGTTGGATCTACTTGTATTCCTGATGCGGAGATGTAATGTCCCAGGATCACGCCCTCGGTCATCATCATGTGACACTTGACATTGCTTAAACATAACCTAGTAGCAATGCATTGTTCTAAGACCTTTTCTAGCGTTTGCAATGCTTGATCAAAATCATCCACATATGGAGTAAAATCATCCATATATACCTCCAGTCCTTCATTTATTAGATTGGAAAAGTTTTTGAGTATAACTCTCTGGAACGTGGTTGGGGCATTACACAAGCCAATGTGCCCCAAGGACAGGTGAAGGTTGTTTTACCCTGGTCTTCAGGGGCAATCTGAATTTTATTGTAACCCTGAAGCCATCTAAAAAGGAGAAGAATTTCTTTCCTGCCAATGTATCGAGGACCTAATCAATGAAAGGGAGGGGGAAGTGATATTTTTGTGTTGCCTTGTTTAGCACCTGATAGTCTACACAAATACGCCACTTCCCATTTTTCTTAGGGACGACCACCAATGGAGAGACCCTTTTATTGTCCAAGATAGGATAAATAAAATTTACATCCAGTAGCTTCTTCAATTCCTCTTTCACGATATCCTTGAGGTGTGGGTTCAACCTCCATTGAGGTTGTCGGATGGGTCAAGCATCCTTCTCTGTATAGATGTGGTGTGTACATAGTTGTGGGTCTATCCCTTTCATATCAGGATAATCCCAGGCAAAAGCCCCATTATTTTCTGTAATACCTGGATAAGCTTTTGATGTTGTTTTTTATCCAAATTATCATTGATATTTAGAACTTTACCTGGCTCGATCTCAACTGGTTTGTCGTTATGAACAGCGGTCATCTTAATATGTTGGTCATTTGTATCCTTCAAGGGATCCTCCATGGCTTCGTTATCAAGGATTTCTTTCAACATCTGACACTGTACATTACTCACATTAGTTGGCTGATTTATAAAATTGTTGATAACGTCATCTTCAGTCTGATCTTTAAATTCCATTGCCTCTGCCACTGTGAGTGGTGAACGAGATGCTCAATTCTAGATATGCTGGTGGCTGCTTACATATTTTTACAATGGGAAAACTTGACCTGGCAGGAGGATATAACACTAGATTTTTTACAACATCCCCCTTTGTAATAGTCATGCTTCCTTCTCGGAAGCCAATATATGTATCAGTTGCTGCCAGCCAAGGTCAACCCAGAATCAAAGGATGCCCATCCAACCTACTCCTTGGATTTATAACCAGGAAATCTACTGGAAATTCCCATGAGTCAACAAAAACATTGATGTCTTGTAAAGTTCCTTCTGGTCTTACCACCGATCGGTAGCGAGTTCTAATAAAGTGGTGGTTGGTTCCAAGGCTGTAATACCAAGTGCTTGACAAGTTTCTGTTGTTAATATGTTAATGGCGGCTCCTAGATCAACTAGTGTATTTGGAAAAGAGCGGCCATATATCTGAACTGTTACTATGGGGTTTCCAGGATCTTCGTACTTTATTGGAGTTTAATCTCCCAAGAGTAAATCGGATAAGGTTCCTACAACATGGATAGTGGGTGAGATTTTTATCTTCCTCATAGGCTTCCTTACACACAATTCTTTAATTGTTTTGGCATAGATGTGGATGTCTTGAATGGCATGGAGGAGAGGGATCTGAATACACAAATTTTTTAGTTCCCCTACAAGATCGAAATCAGGGTAGGCGATCGGTTTAGGTATTGTTAGTCTTTCAGGGAACGAAGGAGAAGTGACTATAAGTTTTTCAAGGTCATCATGCTAATCTGTTTCTTCCCCTTGCTTTGGTTCAGCGTTATTTACAGGTGGTGGAATATGTACAAGTGATGGAATATGCATAGGTGGAGTTACATTTTCAATTTAAGGCTGGTCCCTTTTTTCCTCAGGGGTGATGACACGTCCTGACCTCAATTTGAGCTCATTACATTCTTTTTGCCCAATCTCATACTCTGGGTTTTCAATAATCTATACCAACTGAATTGCTCTGTTATTAGGATTCGGGTTCTGTCGAGCTAGTAACTGTGGCCGCAGAAGAGGTTGAGAATGTCGTTGTAATGTATAAGGAGCTGACAGTGCGAGTTGACGTTGAGGGCCCATCCCCATAGGTACATTGGATATCCCCAGAGGTTGCTGCCAATTTGTAGACCAATTCGGATTTTGAGAGGTGGAAGCAGGCCACTGGGATTGATAGGGATTGCCTTGCCAAACAGGGGTAAAAGGAGAATTCGGCCAACCATTTCCTGGAAAAGATTGTGTTGGCCAAGATGTCATAGGGAATGGCGGGCTCTGCCGATTTGGGTAGGGTGATTGGCTTTGCCAAGCTATCCCAAGGTTCTGTTGTTGATTAAATTGCGAGGAAGGAAATAATTGGGGTGCGTCTTGTGACATACCTATAGGTTAGCTTGTCATTGTTGACGTTGGTTCATCAGATATACCGATTCTGTTTCTTCCTCTGCTTCTTTGAATATTGCTTTCAGCCCGGGTAATGATGGGAATTGTTCAGTGTCGTGATCTTTAGTACAAATGGCGCGCGTCTGAACCATGTCTAGCAAGCATTCCCATTGGTTGTGCTTCTTTCGACAACGTGGGCAGAAGATGGCCAAATTTTGCTCTGCTAAAGCCTGTTTTTGTTTAGCATGTAGGACGTCCAATTGTGTTGTAAGAGTGCCCAAGAAGTCCGTCTTAAAATCTTCCAGGAGGTTACTGATCTCCATCCATGTTACACCTCCACTATGTGGTTTTCTTCCTTTGCTCACGGGATCTCGACTAATTGTTCCTGTGCGTGTGCTTCCCTTTCAACGCCTGATACATAAACGAATAATTTCATCATAATCTTCCTGAGAAATATCTCCTTTTCCAATTAAGTTTAGAGTTTCTACCCATTCCTCTTTCATTCCTTTAATTAAGATAGCTCTTAGGACTTCTTTTGGTAGGGCAGAGTGTGAAGACCTCTGCAAATTATAATTAAATCATTCTACATATTCTTCTAGTGTTTCATTATCTTTTGCAGTCATCTTGAAAATCTCATTTTTCAGTTCCCTAGTTTTACAAAAGTCCTCATATCTTTTGAGGAAGGAGGTTTTCATTTTGTCCCAATAATTGATGGTTCACCCACCTAGACCCATAAACCATCTTAGATTTGCCCCTTTCAGAGTGGAAGGAATAGTTTCAGCTTTTGGGAGTCGGTGGTATAGTCATACCCTCTACAAAAGACATCAAACTCAAACAGGAAAGCATCAGGATCCTTTGTGATCATCCCATGGAAGGTTGGGATGCTCTGCAGAGGAATAGCCTTCATAGGAGCATTGGCCACCTGGTCGACTATGGGGTACTCTAATGTCGAGGTTTGACCTTGGGGTGGCTGATCTGCGATTTGATCAAAGATGTGCCAATAATCTTCACGGATTTCAAGAGGTGCTTCTAGAGTAAGAATAGAGTTAGCAACCCGAGCTGGCTTTACAACGCTACCTAGGTTTGGGATCTCAGGAGATCCTTGTTCAGACATATGTGGTTTCGCTTTAGCAACCCCACTAGTTTCTCCTTTTCCTTCTCTTAAGTTACAGGATTTTCCCTCCTGTAGAGGATCAAAGTATAAACTTATTGTAGCTTGAAGACTCTGTTATGATCCTCCTACTTGGCTTTGAATCTCAGCGTAAGCTGCAGATGGTGAGCCTGCTGCTTGAGGGATAACAGTAAAACTTTTTCCAAATATAGTCTGGAATCCTATTGATGCTTGAAACTCTGCTCTTCTTATGATTTCGTCTATAAAGGTCATTCTCCCAAGGTTCACCGATCCTTTGGGTTTTGTGGGTTTTGGTAGAGGATTCTGCTCTTTTTCTATTTTTCTATTTCTAGTCATTCATAAAAACAAATTCCTACTTAACGTCTAAGGTTTTTCTATAAAGCGAGCAGGTAAGCAAGCACTTTACTTGCTAGGTACACAGGTTTTTATCTTCCATTTTTAAAACCCAATTCTTCCACAACAAAAATAAAAGCAATCACTTGAAACACTCTCCTCGGCAACGGCGCAAAAATGTTGGCTCACTAAGATGTCTTTTTACAGAGAATTTTAACCCCTACATTAGTTGTCAACCCAAGGTAAGTCTTTTTATCTCAAGAGTGCCAGCACGGTATATGCAGTGAATCTAGAGGTTATCTAATGATGAATCGTTGCAATCACTAATGGCTAATTCTTCAATTCATTTCACACAATTCTGAAAAGAACTATCTATGGAAGAAATACTCTGAACACACTCTGCAATTCTATGCAAATTGTTTCGAAATCAATTGAAACTGAACGCAAATAAGAATTACACTTGGAATTGTCCAAATAAACTTAAGGCTAATTGTACTCGGTCAAAGTAAAGAAACTATAGCTATTGAACACATTGTTAATCTATAACAACCCAAATCAACTTGCAATTCCCAATTGAACAACAACAATAATTGAACAACAATTGGTAATTGAACAACAATCAGTGAATAAATAGCAATCGGTATCTGAATAGCAATCGGTAATTGAACAACAAATAGCGATAAAGGATTTCTAAATGGAAAACAATCTATATTGCAATCTGTAGAAGTTAATAAATTTTCTCCAAGATCTATGATAACATCAATTCAAATCAACTGCAATCTGCTATCAACACTAATTCACTCATTCCAATCAAAGCGCTACTTAAGTATGTCACACGACTTCACTCTGAATCTAATTGAACAACAGTATGAATCAATATCACAAACCTTTACGATAAATGAAGTAGCTGAACATTAAATCAATAGCAAAGACTAAATAAAAAACTATAACACAAAGGAGCAATAGAACTTCTTGTGACTGGGCCCAAAGTCGCCAGAAGCCTCTGCTTAATAAGAATTCAAAGTATGAAGGTGTATCAAATGCAACCTCCTTTCATTAATTGCAAGTAACAACTGACAGAGTCACTGATATAACAACGTATATGTTTTTCAAAAAGTATAATTACAAATTATCGAGTCCTGAACTATATCTAATTGCCTTTCGGCCCTATATATAACATAAAAGAGTAACTGGATAAAAGTGAATCCTCAGGATCAACGGATCCTGAGGATTTCACCATATATAATCTGATCATGTGATAAAATAGCATTGTTCAAGCTAATCTCCTGCTTCCTTGTCTGCCCAAGACGTTGTAGCTTTTCCCTTTTATGGCCTCGTGTCATTCTGTCAATTGAACAGCTTTTGCCCAGTCCGCATCTCTGCACACAAAGATAGCAAAGAATCAGTTTCTTGTACTATATTTGCCTATTCTATCACCAAATAGTTTCATCCACTTTAGCCGATATTTCCTCATTTAATCTATAAACGGAGATAATCGTATAAGGATGAATGATAAATGAAGCACTCTGCTTAATAAGAACTCAGAATATGAAGGTGTATCCAACACAACCTCCTTTCATTAATTGCAAGTAACAGTTGACAGAGTCACTGATATAACAACGTATATGTTTTTCAAAAAGAATAATTACAAATTATCTAAGTCTGAACTGTATCTAATTGCCTTTCGGCCCTATATATAACATAAAAGAGTAACTGGATAAAAGTGAATCCTCAGGATCAGGGGATCGTGTGGATTTCCCCATATATAATCTGATCACGTGATAAAATAACATTGTTTGTGCTGATCTCCCGCTTCCTTGTATGCCCAAGACTCTGTAGCTTTTCCCTTGTATGGCCTCGTGTTGTTCTGTCAACTAAATGGATTTTGCCCAGTCCTCATCTCTGTACACAAAGATAGCAAAGAATCAGTTTCTTGTACCATATTTGCCTATTCTATCACCAAATAGTTTCATCCAACTTTAGCCGATACTTTTCTCATTTTAATCTGTAAACATAGATAATCGTATAATGATGAATGATAAATGAAGCATTTTACGAAGAGAAATCATACTTTTTTTTCTGTCCCAACAGACATTATTGCCCTGGATTGTTGATTATGTACTCTTGTAACCCCATATATGCAAAGAAAACAAGAAGTGGGAGAGTGTTGGTTATTTGTTATATTATTTGGACGATCACCTCCACATGTTGTATGATGTGTTTGGTGTAGCAAGGATGTCACATTGGGGATTGCAAGGGAAATGCCTCCAAAAAGAAGCAAGAGTTTCTTGAGAAAAACTCGAGGGATAGGGTTAACTCCTTTCCCCAATCCAAAGACATCGACAAGCAAGGGTGTGTTAACACCTATGGCTATGGAGTGTTCAGACCAATCCACTAATAAAGATAGAGATTTATATAACAAGAATGCTCAAAAAATCGATCTAGTATATGACTAAACTGATTTAAACTATGAAAGGTCATGTTTTTCGAGTTTGCACAATGCCAATCTGTATTATAAAATCTTTGTTCAACCTTGAGCCCCTGAGAGGTCCTATTGCAATTGTCGTTAAAGTAGATCTCACCCAACCATTGGGTGATGATACCTTTTGCATGATCAGGGATTGGATCGAGGCCAGTATGGGGGCGTCTACACAATTTGGTGCCATGAAGGAGAGATTATGACCTTTGACTCTAAAGCATTGGTCAAGTGGTAAACCCCATCAATGAAAGGTGTGTGCACACATGCAATCCGAAGCATGAATTGGAAATAAAAAATGGAGGGTCTATTCTCAGGGCCCAATCATTTCCTTTGGTTGTAGACCTGCGAAGAGTAGACAATTTACATGGCAAAGTCAACTCTTGCGTAAATCAGAGTGTAAATGTTGTAGCTAATAAGGTGATAATTGGTGTTGGTAAAATCCAGGTTGTTCTTTCTTATGATGGCATTTCAATGATGCATAAACCCACAACCCCGACCCTCATCAACTACAATAGGACACAAGCAATGGATGGAAGTTTTCTCAAAATTTTGGTACCAATTGGCATTTTTAGTGTCTCCAAAATTTTTGTGAAAATTGGCATGTATACTACAAGAGAGGTGTCTACAATCCTTGCAAGATTCATGACCAAACACTTGGCATTTTCTTACAACCTATGGGACCATTGTGAAGCCATGGATTGCAGTCATCTTGTGCCAAATAATTAGCTCTCCATTCTAGTCCTTGAATCAAATTTTCCAAAGAAGCACTATGTGTTCCCAAGTGGTTGTGAAATAAAAATTGCAAAGTCTAAGGATTTTTCATGGCTTGATTGTTATTCCAGTTCTCTACAAACTTGGATAAACCAAACTTGTGGCATCTTGTCTTGGCATTTGTATATACTGGAATATGCTTTTGCTTGGCAAGTACCTAGGTTTATCACAACCTAGCAATGAAGGAGATACCATCATACAACTATTTGAATTTTGACATGTTCTTGTTTCGAATAATGACTAAGCACAAAGGAAAAGGATAGTGGATTGACAAGGTGTTGAGATGGTTACATTGGTTGAATGACTGATTTCACTTTGTAGGTCTACCTTGCCCATGCCATAGTAGGGCGGGAAAGAATAAGTTCACTTGAACATTAGTGTAGCAGAAATAAGTTCTCTTAAGCAGTTGTGTTTTTTGTTGTTTTAATGTGGAGCTAACGTGTACAATAATGAGATTATGAGGTTCTAATGCACTCCGGAGAAAGAGCACGTCCCCAATGTAGGAGTCGGCTATTATTCCTCATTTAGATAGTGGTGGTACCCTTAGTGAATTTCTTCACTAGTCCCTGTATCTTGAACTTTGATAGCAAGCATATTCATTTGTATATTAATGAGGAAGAGAGCTTTGATGACATGGCATTCACTTCTTGAGTAGTCAGCTTCATTCTGATTTCTAGGCATTTTCAAGATTTTCAAGGTAACTCATACTTATCAAGGCAACATACATATCTCAAGGAATTGATCACACCTTCCAAAGCAATATTCAGCGATTCAATGCATGAATCTACAACCTTATCACATCCCATGTGGAGGATCCTTGAGTGCTCTCCCTTTTCATTAGTTTAGAGCTGGTTTTCATTTGTTTGGAGGACCAAACCACACATAGGAGCCTTATGACTCGTGGGGTGTATTGATAGCAAGTGATGACTCGAAGGGGTCACTTAGGTGACTTTGGCGATGTGGAACTCACTTAAAATGCTTTGATCACATGAATATGATTTCTATGAACTCTTATTAGCTTATTCCATGAAGGCCATCCATATCATAGGGTGATTTTTACTCTCTTCATGGAGTCATTCACATGATGGGACTAAATGTTGAACATCTCTTGAGACTTATACCACACTTCTTCAGGGGAAAGTTGACCATCTACATGTTTTTACAAGCCTTTGAAAGCTAGATATGGCACCATGGGGAATTGTTTTCCTTTCTTGGCGAATAGAACCGATTTTCAATGGTTTTATTCCGTCTTGCTCATTGTACATGTGGCTTGGTTGTTTTTATTTTATTATTGTTGTATGTAGTTAGTTTTAATTTCACTTTTCTTAAGCGAGATCTAAGGAATCACATGAGGTATTATTATTTTATTGTAAAACGAAATTAAGCCTCACTCTATAAATAGAGAATTCATTCCTCGTTTGTATTCATGGTTGGATTTTTGGTATAACTCTCTTTCGTTGGAACTTAATCGATATATCCTTCTTAAAGCATTTATGGTGATAAGGGTTCGTTTCTATGTGGAAGATGTTCCCAACTCTTGAAGCTTCTCTTTTTAGGTTCTATTTTGGTGAATAAGGATTACCAATGATGTTCAAGTCTTCTACAATTCGTTTAAGATCAATCCATGGAAGGCTGACTAGAGTTTTTCCTACCTATTTTTGTTGATTTGATGATTATTTGGTACCATGCTTTATCTTTCCTAAGATCAATCCATGGAAAGCTAACTAGAGATTTTCCTACCTATTTTTGTTGATTTGATGATTATTTGGTACCATGCTTTGTCTTTCCTTATGGTTCCTTCGTTTAAGTAATTTCATCAAATCATAGTTGAATTTGGATGGTTACGGATTTTTTTTTTTTGTTTGAAGCGCCCTTCTTCTAAACCTTGAAATATCATTGTTGATTTTCATTAATTGAGGGATTATCTTCTTATTGGTTCTAGTCTCAAACTCTAGCCCTTCAAATGGGTCAACCTATTGGAAAGTTTTTCATTGACCTCATTGCTATTGATTCACCTTGACACCAATGTCCTACTTGAATTTGGGTTAGGACTTTCATCAAGTACAATTTGGGTGGGGTAACATAGATCACATCAACAATTGGACCATATAGTTTTAATATTTTCTAGTATTTTCCCAAGCTATTGCTTAACGTTATTTATTCCACATTTTTCTTTTCAATTCTTTTGAAATGTTAGATATCTCCACACAATAGTGCAAAAAATGGCTATTAGGCTCGTTATTTCTTCGACCTTTGTAATGTAAAATGTGGCAAATTTGGTATCACAAAGCATCAACAACTCTCTAATGCATTTTTATTGTACAAGTTCAAAGTGAGACAATGACTAAATGCTAAAGTTTGCAATTGTTTTTACTTCTTGGATTGTCTCATGGCCCTATGGGAATTTTGCCTAAATAATGCAACAATAAACCCAAGTAACATCACAAGGGGTCCAATAAATGGCTCTATACTTCATAATCATCTTTCCTACACCAACAGAATGTCGGGAATTATCAGTGATAACTTGGACAATGTTTTCTCCCAACCTCTTGAATTACTTCATCGATCAATTGGATTAATTACCTTGAAAAACAAGGAAATAAATAAGTCCATTAACCAATGGTTGATGACACAAATCTAAATTATGGTGACTATATGCTCTAAAGATTTTTAATCAAACCAACTTGTCAATCATTCTCTCCTTAAACAAGGAAATAAATAAGTACATTAACCAATGGTTGATGACACAAATCTGAATTGTAGTGACTATATGCTTAGAAGATTTTTAACCAAACCAACTTGTCAACCATTCTGTCCTTTCTTTTCTTTAGCAAAGTGGTCCATAAAGCGTCAAATATAGGAAAAACATACCCCTCGCCAAAGTCAACAAAGCTTTTAAATACATTTTTAAAATATGCAATTCTGACCAAATTGAATGGAGTTGTATACGCATTAAAAAAAATCAGTGACATCATAATTAGCTAGTTGTCTCTCTACACGTTTAGAAAAATTGGCTAATGTTGAGGTTAGAATTGTATATGCATTAAAAAAAAAATCAATAATAGCATAATCAACTAGTTGTCTCTCTACACGTTTCCAAAAATTGGCTAATGTTGAGTTTCTGCTCTTTTTTGTTGGGGTTGAAATTAGGCCACCAATGTTTGAAGGTAAAGGACTATGGTTGAAAACAATATGGAAATCTCCTTTTCATTTGTTGTCTATTCATTTCATGTTTTCCCAATTTTACCTATTGATTGTTTCTCTTTTTTCATTTTTTTTTTTGTTGCATTTTTCTATTATCAAGTTTTTTTTTTGCATTCTTCCACACCAGATTCACTTTCATTACTGATTTTCTCTTTTTTCATTTTTTTTTGCTTTTTCTATTATCAAGTTTTTTTGTTTGCATTCTTCCACGCCAGATTCACTTTCATCACTGATACAAAGGAAACGGTCCATTATTTTTGTTAAACCAGTAAATGTATTCCCACATAACTAGCAAACAAAATCTATCCCTTCTTTTTTGACCTAGAAAGTTGATTTTAGAGGTGCCATTTGATTAAGGTTTTACGTTTTAATAATTTCCTTTGAAAGTTGATTTTAGAGGTGCCATTTGATCAAGGTTTTACGTTTTAATAATTTCCTTTTTGGTTTACCGTAATCAAGTTTTAGAATTAAGGAGAAAAGGTTCTATATCTAAGTTCTAAAACTGTAACTTGCTTGCCAATGCTAACTAGCTTAAAAATTACAAATTCAATAAAACAATGCCGCTGAATGTGTTTTGCTCAGTGCTCACACATGTACCCCTCTACTCAATGCTCACTAATGTACCCCTCTGCTCATTTTTGTGCCTCTAAATTATAATTGCATAGGTTGTACATTGCTCACTAGCTCAATGCTCACTTCTATACAACGTAGACTACCTAGCTTAATGCTCACTTCTATACAATGTACACTACCATGGACCAATGATAGGGTTGAGGAAACACTTGTAAATGATTTTTAACTTTGAATTGAGCGGTAATTCAAATACTCCAAATCAATGCTTATTTATGGTTTTTGTTGATAGTTTACATGTGTTCAACTTCTAATTTGATCAACTACGACCATTAGGTCTAGAGTCTAGTCTTTATATTAGACAGACTCCAGCTTGCTTCTTGAGCTCAAACGATAATGCTGCTTGAGCTATGTATTACACTCATTGCTTAGAGATAAATAACGAAACTAGTGAATATGTCGTGTAAAGCTCCGGCTTATCGATTCGAACAATGAACTCTAGGAAGAAACAATGAAGACCATTAGGTCTAGAGTCTAGACTTTATATTACACAGACTCCGCTTGCTGCTTGAGCTCAAACGATATTGTGATGAACTATGTATTACACTCATTGCTTAGAGATAAATAACAAAACTAGTGACTATGGTGTGCAAGGCTTGGGCTTATCAACTCGAACAATGAACTCTAGGAAGAAACAATGAAGGTGGCACCATAGTTTTAAATCCAGGCCAGTTATCGACTCGAACAATGAACTCGCACCATAGTTTTAAAACCAAGTCGGTTATCGACTCGAACAATGAACTCTAGGAAGAAACAATGAAGGTGGCATCATAGTTTTAAAACTAGGCCATTCAGAGTCAGATTCGGCCTGGTTGACCGAGCCATACCCCTTGCCCGGGGCAGCTTGGTAGAAAAAACAATCAGGCAACCAATCTATTATTGAACCGGCCGAGCCAGTCACCGACTCGGTTGGTTCGGTAACGGACCGGCTGGCTCAGCGAAGCCTATCTTAAACTGGTCGGCCTAGGCCACATCGAAAAGGGGCAACAAAGTGGACTTCACAATGAATTTTTTCTTGGTTTTTTCTTTGTAAGTGCCTCTACCCCTCCCCCAAGCCAATAAAAGTGACCCAACCCCCTCAAATTTCCTCACAACTATCTCATTGCATTTGTGTGAGCATTTGTGAAGTGTTTGTGAAGAGTTGGAGTTGGTTTTCTCACTACTACTAGTGCTACTACTTCTACAGTTGCAGTTGGAGATCTTGATGAAGAGAAGCCTTAGGTTTCCTCGTTGAACTCCGATTCAAAGTTTAAGCCAGATGATGTTAGCTTCTGTAGTAGTAGTGACTAGTGATGTTTTGTTGTAGAGGTTATTTAGAGCCTCCTTGGTTATGTGTTGTGTTTTTGTTTGGATCTCTATATATTAGATGTATTGGACGATGCACTGGGTGCCATTTTAATATAATAGATATATTCATTAGTATACTTTGATCATATGTTGTCTTCTCTCTATATTTTAATGCTGAGTTTGGAAACATGAATGAAAATATTAAAAATAAGTTTTTTCATAAAAAAATAAAAATTAATATATTTTTTACAATAACCGAGTCATTGAAATCAACCAACTAGGCCAAATCGATACCGAGTCGAAGTCAACTCTTGGCCAGTTCTAAATCCGAGTTCAAGTTTTAAAATTATCAGTGGCATAAGAATGAATAGATTATGAAACATGGCAATTTTCATAGAGGAGAGGCATTGGAAAGAATGGAATGCACGAGGGGTTAGAGGTAGCCTTTAGGTTTTAGATCTAGTAAGACAATTTTGAAGGAATTTAAATGAATTAAAATGATACTTCTAATGATTAAATTTGAATTCAAGTTCATTTTGAACTTCATCATTAAATTCAACGAACCTTTCAAGTTTTAGATCTAGTAGTACAATTTTGAACAAATTTAAATGAATTAAAAATGATTAAATTTGAATTCAAGTTCGTTTTGAACTTCATCATTAAGTTCAACGAACCTTTTCGAATTCATTTGAGGTTCGAAAATTTCAACAATAAAGTTTGAAATTCACTGAACTTCAAATGAATTCAAACAAGTTCAATTAAAGTTCACGAAACTTAATGACAATCTCGAATTCAAATTTAATTGCCAACAAAATCATTTGATTTCATTAAAATTTGCCAAAGGTTTATTTGGGTTCACCTTTCCTTGAGGTTTAAAAAATGAAATAAATAAATAAATCTAAAAGCTAAAAGCTATCCCTACCCATTAAGTCTTCCAACTTTCCTCCCTGCAGACTACAATTTTCCATAACCCATTCATACTTGCATCACCGACTCCTCCAAAACTCCATTTTCTGAGTTTGTTGTTGGGTATTTTTACAATGGGAAAATACCAAAACCAAACATTAACTGAACACAGAGTCAATGCTCTGTTTCCTTTGCTCTACTCCAAGATCTTTTGTGCACAGGGAAGCCTTAAAAAATTTACTCAGAACAGAGTATTTCACCACCATAAAGATTTCCATTCATTAAAATAAATTCACAGATACACATTCATCCTCTTTGCTGAGAGGGATTTACCAAAAACAACATTCAACCAAAACTCTGTTTTCACCTGAGAATTTACTGAGACATATTCATCCTCTTTTACTTAGAGGGATTCACCAAAATATTACAAAAGAAATTACTCTGTCTCCTTTGAAATTTTACACCATTGTGTGTAAATATTTTATTTACATTCACTGCTGTGTGAAAACAAAAATTACAGGGATTTGCACATTTACCTTTTCACTGCTGTGTGAAACAATTCATGGTTTTGAAAACAAAACTACCTCCTGGTTTTCTTCATTCACTTCTCCTTCTCCTGCACTGCTGTGCATCCTTTTTACTTCTTACATTATCAAGACAAAAATGGTTTTTACGCTGCTGCTGCGTTTTACCATTTTCTCATTAAACATTTCAAACCACAAGAATATTCATGCACACTCCTGTGCGTTCCCTGGTTTTCTTCGCTGCTGCGAATTCTCTTTTTTTTCTTTCCCGTGTGCCATGTACTTAACGCAGAGTCAAGACTCATACACAATCCCAGTACTGCATACATTGGATTACAATCCATTGTTTTACATTGGCTGCTGCAAGCCCAATATTTTTGTTCTCCCCGTGTGCGTTTTCACACTTCACATTGAATTACAATCCCCTGGTTTTTCATTGGCTGCTGCGAGCACACTCATTTTTTCTCGTGTGCAATGCAATACAACCTTTCACATTACAATCCCTGTGTGTAATACTCATAACACACAACACACGGTCAACGCATTTACAATACGATCCATATGGAAAGTAATAAAAAAACTTACCTTACATTTTCCGCCCATGCTCAATAAATATTACGGGCCGTAAAACATTAAATATATGACCAAAACTATGTCATTTCATAAACATAAGGTATGGTCCATAACGTATGGTCCACGCTGCATTAATTTTTAACAGGCCCCCGTATGTACTTTGGACAATGTAAACGGCGGAGAACTTTCCCTTGAATCGAACGGCGGAGAGGATGTTGTTTGATCGGACGCATATCGGATGGGGTGAGTTGACCGACATTTATCGTCCGATAAATGTCAGGGGGTGATGTCACGGCAATCCACGTGGCTGCTCCAAATTGCATCGGAGCCTCTTGTTCGGAAACCGCTTTACGCTGAAGGGTGGTGCGATGGCTTACCAACGGTTTATGGTTTGCTTCGGTGGTTTTCTGCTGGGTGGTTTCCCGCGCGTTGACTGCTGACCCGCGCGCCTTAACTGCTGGCCCGCGCCCACAGGGGAAATTACAACTTCAACACTCCCCTTTAATTTCACCTGATGGGCATTCATTCTTACCGAAACACTTTCTCAACTCCTTGACATGCTGCTGTTACAAAGGAGTCTTCCTGTTAACAGAGGGATTCATCACTGTCTATGCTGAAAAGCATCTTCCTCTAAATTAGAGGGATTCACCTGTCTATGCTACAAAGCATCTTCCTCTTCACAAAGGGATTATCCAAAGACAACAAATCTTCCTCTTAAGAGAGGGATTCACTAACACTGTTTCAGATGCAGTTCCACAAGCAACAAAATAGTCTTCCTCTTAATAGAGGGATTAACCTGAAACTGTGCTTAAGAGCACCTTCCTCATGACAGAGGGATTCACCTGTGACTATGCTGAAAAACATCATCCTCTTGATAGAGGGATTTACCATGTGTATGCTAAAAAGCATCTTCCTCTTGACAGAGGGATTTACCATGCCACTGTGCTGAAAAGCACCTTCCTCTTTAACAGAGGGATTCACTAAGAACTTCACTTCTTCTCACGGAGGGATTACTGCCAAACACTGCTGTAGATGGAGTTTCAAAACAAAACATTCATTGCACTGTTGTGCATACTCATTACATTGTTCTTTTATTCTGTTGCATATTCTCTGCTGCACTGTTGTGCCATCTTCTTTGCTGCGTCTACACTTGCTGTTGTGTTGCCTCTGCAATTTGCACTGTGGCTACCTTTTGTTTCATCATACTGCTGTGTGCCCATACACTAACTCTTTACTCTCCATTACTTGCACATAGAGAGAAATCATCCTCACGCTGTTTTGCGCTGCATTCTCCACAAGAAAAATTAACACGGGCTGCTGCCTTTTCTTTTTACACCTTGCTTCACACAATCTTAGTCTTCATTCATTTTTTTTTGTATACAATGCACTGCTGTGCAGTTCCTTTCATTTTTCTGCTGCCACACATTATCATTCACCCATGTGCATTAAAAATATGCTGTCCCTGTTTCTCTTTATGCATTTCTTTGCATGCTGCATTGCATATGAAGAAAAACATTACATTTTTTTTACTATGTATTGTACTCACTCTGCTGTGAGTATGTTCTCTCACATTACATAGAAGGAAACTACCTTCCATTGCTATGCATTTCAATGCATGTGCTCCATAACAAAAATTCAAAAACTGCTATTTTATGTCCTATCTTCCCACTGCTGTGAGGGTCTCCATGCTTTGCATATTTTTCTTATTGCGCTGCTGCACTTCACATTTGAGCGCTGCCCCTTTTTCTTCTCTGCTTTTATGGCAGATTTAACTTCATATTTTTCCATCATAAAAGGTCTTCATCAAAGAGTCACTGTTAAAACAGTTCAGCAACAAAAAATTACAAGCTCCCCTTTAATGTGTGCATGTCTTCTTTTGACAGACTCTTTTCAAAACAAATTTAGATCCACTGGGGAGTTCAAGGGATTTTCAGATTGCCTTTCCTTCCTTCTCCATACTTGTGTAACTTTCTTCTTTTGCATGGGTCTAGCTTGTGTAAGAGCCCATGTCAAGTTACAATCTCGTGCCATATGCCCAATGTTATGACACTTGAAACATTCAACATTGTTCATGAATTAAAATTCATGATTTCTTTTTGTGAAATTATTTCTTGGAGATTGTCGGGGACCACAACATCTATCTCCATGAAATGCTCTACAGTCTTTTGCCATATGACCAAAGTTTGAGCAAGAATAACAATAACCAAAAAATGAACTTTGGTACCTGGGAGATGGAGGTTTCCTTGATGTACTTCTGAAGCCTTGCTGCCTTGAGATCCTTTGATGATCATCATTGCCTCTTGCCTTTTTGCCATCAGCTACATTTCTTCTTGGAGCTGGATTTCTTCTATGGCAACTTTCATTTTTCTCCTTGCCTTTGCTGGCACTAGGAGCATCACCATTTCTTTCTGGCTTCTTCACATCTCCTTTGCTTAAAGCATTTTCATCCTTGTTTGAGGATTCACCTACATACCCAAGTCCTGATTTATCAGATGGAGATCTGTGATAGCTGAGCATGTCATCCAAAGCTTGAGAGCTCTTCATGATCTTGTTCATCCCTTCAACCTTCTTCCTGAGGAGGACAATTTCTTCTTCCAATCTTTCACACTCATTTTTCTTCTTTGCAAGTTGTTCCTCAGTTTCTTCCTTGCTACGAGTAGCTTCAACTGCTGCTGTTTTAAGAGAGATTATATCTGACTTCATTTTGGAGATTTCTGCTTGACTGCTCTCCATTTTCTTTTCAGCTTCTTGTGCCTGCTTCTTGGCTTCTAGTAGCTCAGACTTAAGGGAGGATACCTCTACCTTGTATTGTCCAATCTCTTCTACAAGTTTGTTCACTCTCTTGTGCCTTTGTTCAAGTTGACTTGACAAGGCATCTTCCTGCTTCTTTGCTTTATTCAACTGATTTGTCATGGATATGACTTCTTCATGATGCTTCCTTTTGCTTTCATCAAGTTCCTTCTTAAGTTTGGCAAGCTCTTCATCCCTTTCTTGCACTTGAAGTTTGATGAGGTCAACCTTCTCATTTTCAGCTTCTATGATGGGTTCAGAATTTTCTTCTTGATTCAAGGTCATGGTCAGTGCTCCCTTTGCATGAAGCTCATGCAGTC
>APFE031268792.1:135833-151630 GCA_000404065.3 Pinus taeda
ATGGTCATGGTCAGTGCTCCCTTTGCATGAAGGTCATGAAGTCTGTCCCATATATCCTTTGCTGATGAATATTTTCCTAGATTCTTCTTTATAGAATCAGACAGCCCATCCAAGATTGTCTTTGCTGCTTTTGCATTGTACTCCTTGGATTCTCCATCCATTTTGCTATCATCAATCACTGACTCCCATATTTCAATCCCTTCAGACTGTAAGAAAGTCCTCATTTTTATTTCCCACATCTCAAAGTTTCCATTGAACCTTGGAGCCTCAAATAAAATGCTTTCAAATAGATTGCCTTCTATTTTAATAGAGGAGGGAGACACTACCTTAGGGGATTTGGACACTTTCTTCTTTGACCTTGCCATTCCTAACTATTTTTAAAATCCCTGACTGTGTTTTTAAAATGACTTACTGTTTCTTCAACAGCAACTCAAAAACTTGAGAAATACCTGAATCCCTTTGGCTGAAACTTCACACAGCTGGAGAAGCTTTACTGCTGCTGCAATAAGGGTCTTTCCTTCAGCTTCTTTGACACTTCAAAAAGCATGAACCTGCTCTGTCACCATCAAAGAGCCTGGACTAGCTCTGATACCACTGTTGGGTATTTTTACAATGGGAAAATACCAAAACCAAACATTAACTAAACACAGAGTCAATGCTCTGTTTCCTTTGCTCTACTCCAGGATCTTTTGTGCACAGGGAAGCCTTAAAAAATTTACTCAGAACAGAGTATTTCACCACCATAAAGATTTCCATTCATTAAAATAAATTCACAGATACACATTCATCCTCTTTGCTGAGAGGGATTTACCAAAAACAACATTCAACCAAAACTCTGTTTTCACCTGAGAATTTACTGAGACATATTCATCCTCTTTTACTTAGAGGGATTCACCAAAATATTACAAAAGAAATTACTCTGTCTCCTTTGAAATTTTACACCATTGTGTGTAAATATTTTATTTACATTCACTGCTGTGTGAAAACAAAAATTACAGGGATTTGCACATTTACCTTTTCACTGCTGTGTGAAACAATTCATGGTTTTGAAAACAAAACTACCTCCTGGTTTTCTTCATTCACTTCTCCTTCTCCTGCACTGCTGTGCATCCTTTTTACTTCTTACATTATCAAGACAAAAATGGTTTTTACGCTGCTGCTGCGTTTTACCATTTTCTCATTAAACATTTCAAACCACAAGAATATTCATGCACACCCCTGTGCGTTCCCTGGTTTTCTTCGCTGCTGCGAATTCTCTTTTTTTTCTTTCCCGTGTGCCATGTACTTAACGCAGAGTCAAGACTCATACACAATCCCAGTGTGTAATACTGCATACATTGGATTAGAATCCATTGTTTTACATTGGCTGCTGCAAGCCCAATATTTTTGTTCTCCCCGTGTGCGTTTTCACACTTCACATTGAATTACAATCCCCTGGTTTTTCATTGGCTGCTGCGAGCCCACTCATTTTTTCCCAATATTTTTGTTCTCCCCGTGTGCGTTTTCACACTTCACATTGAATTACAATCCCCTGGTTTTTCATTGGCTGCTGCGAGCCCACTCATTTTTTCCCGTGTGCAATGCAATACAACCTTTCACATTATAATCCCTGTGTGTAATACTCATAACACACAACACACGGTCAACGCATTTACAATACGAACATATGAAAAGTAATAAAAAAACTTACCTTACATTTTCCGCCCATGCTCAATAAATATTACGGGCCGTAAAACATTAAATATATGACCAAAACTGTCATTTCATAAACATAAGGTATGGTCCATAACGTATGGTCCACACTGCATTAATTTTTAACAGGCCCCCGTATGTACTTTGGACAATGTAAACGGCAGAGAACTTTCCCTTGAATCGGACGGCGGAGAGGATGCTGTAGGATGCTGTTTGATCGGACGCATATTGGATGGGGTGAGTTGACCGACATTTATCGTCCGATAAATGTCAAGGGATGATGTCACGGCAATCCACATGGCTGCTCCAAATTGCATCGGAGCCTCTTGTCCGGAAACCGCTTTACGCTGAAGGGTGGTGCGATGGCTTACCGGCGGTTTATGGTTTGCTTCGGTGGTTTTCTGCTGGGTGGTTTCCCGCGCGTTGACTGCTGACCCGCGCGCCTTAACTGTTGGCCCGCGCCCACAGGGGAAATTACAACTTCAACATTTGCCAACTCAAGCCTCACAATTCACAGTCACCAATGCTATCGCTAATTCGTACGTGATGAGTCTACCAGTCAATCACCATGTTGTCCAGGCTCAAGCAGCAAACCAACTTCCTCATATAGACTAAAAGTGTTGAAACGATCGTCCACAAGTTCGAGCCTTTGTCGAATACAAATTCTCGACTCAAGAGACGAAAACCGTAGTTGTTTGCATTAGAAGCTAATCACAAACAAACCAACAAGAAGCATTGATTTTGAGTATTTGAATTACCATTCAATTCAAGGTTCAAAATCTTTCAAGGACTTCTCCAGGCCTGTCACTGGTCTATGGTAGTCTACACGTCACAATAGTGAGCATTAAACCAGTAGCAATCTACAACCTAAATGTTCCATTTATGATTTAAGCAAAAAAAGTCAACAGAGCATTCCATTCTTTCGCATTCCAGCGAGATTTTCCACGTTAATCCTTAATGTTTCCTCTCAGTTCTTTCACTCGCTTTGCCCATAGGAGCCTTTCTCTTTATATAGCCTTCTAACTCAATTAAACCATTCAAAGGATGTTCCTAACATTTTATAGAGAATATTATTTATTACATGGACTAAACTGGAAGCCTCTTTAGGGCATTCTAGAAAATTTCCCTCTCAAAGATAAAATATCATAAGACAAATTCAAAGGTTGCTGCATGTCATCTCCTCCTTTGTAGCGCTTAAGTCCTTCGAAAAAATGACGCAGCCAGTCTAAATCTGGACTTGACTGATCTCGTCTCCCTGGGTTACAATTTCCGAGTTCAACCTGGACATATTAACTCCACTGTTCCGGCACTTGCACACTACGGGTATACATCCACAATCTATAATTCTTACAGTTGAGCATATCCATTCTTCATAGTTACTGGCAGCAACCTTACAGAACGCAGAGAAAATTAACCAATGCGTGAATTCCAAGGTTACTCCGGCAAGCACTGATTTTTCCACAACGCTCTTCATATACACGAGTATTGAAAACAACCACGACTCAGCACACTCAATTTCCTACCGGATCCAATGCTATACGCACTAATAAACAGCCGAATAAACAGCCGTGGTTTAATATCTGCGTGTGAGCCCTGACACATATAATCAACGCATGGCATGGTGCATTGAAGCTTGGACCTCTTGCAATCAATCATTTGCATCTGAGTATATCTGCAACTTAGCCATCGATTGACTCCCTTCCATCACAAATTCCAATACAAGAACGATGATTCAGAACATATCTGCGATCTCACCTTGCTAGGACCGCGTTTCTACTGGAGCGATTTCCCTTTTGCTTTGCGATGTCCACCAGCTTAAATAATACCTCTTCAAAACTCGCCCAAACCATGACCACGCTCCTTTGGCAGAAATCAACCAAGGAAAACAGAATATGAACCGGGTTCTTATAATGAAAATGCTTCAACGTCTTACAATGCTCTACCCGGATCAATTCCATGCCATTAAATTCGCCCGCGTACTCCATGTGCTCCACTCCTAGCCATACTCACACAGATGACCTTCGATCCAATAAAAATAGAACGCAGAGAAGACTCGATTTGGCATCAATGCCTTTCTTCAACACAGGCCTTCTCAAGCCTTCTACAGTTCGATTACACAGTTGGATTGTCTGCAGATATTTCTAGAGACTTAATCCAGCAATTACAATACAGATTCTTCAGATCTCCAAGAAGATCTTCAATCACGGGGCACTGGTTCATCTGCCCATAAATGACAATTCCTCATCAACGATTTGACCAAACCTTGGTCACGATTTTTCGCTGGGCAAAAACAATGGCGTTTTCTCTTTCAGATATCGCACCCTTCAGCTGGAAATGAACGAACTCAACGCAGAGGAAATCACTTAGATTTCAGGAAACACACACAAGCAAAGCCATTCATATTTAACACAGAAACATGTAATTTCTGCCAGAGGCAGAGATATTCACGGAAGCTAAATAAACCCACCTTTCATTAATCGATACTTCATACTTTATACACAGGATAACAGTCTAATTACACAACGTTAACATACTCTGCCCCTGATTCAGAGAATACACAGGATAACAATCTAATTACACAACGTGAACATACTCTGCCCCTCTTTCGATCTCTGTCTGACTGACTGAGATCCCTTGCTGTTTGGCTTCTTATTCCTTATGGACTCAGATAACTTTACAGTTAATCATATACATGGATAATTATTAATCATGAATATCGTAATCCATGGTGACCAGTCAACTACTCCCACTAATAATTGGCATAGGAGTCACTACATAACTGAGGAGAAGACAACTGAAATTCCAAAACATATGTTGTTTCAGTCGGTGTAGAATGAGTTCTGGATGCCTTCACATAAAAAGAAATATGACACCACGATACCAAAGAAAATAAAAGGAAATGGGGCTTGCTAAAGGTTAGCTCTGAGAAACGAAAAATTTAAATATAGAAGTTAAATTCATAGTGTATAAAAATTCACAATACTAACATAAAATTGAGGGATACATTTGTAATATGTTCAATAGAAGCCATATTACCCCAAAACAACGGTTCATTTTTCAATGCGCATGTTTTGTGAATATTAGTTAAAAACGCTGTCAACTACAGGGGCTGAAATGTTCCAAGGCAGTTTCAGTTAGAATTTCAAACATATACTATCCAACCGCTTATGCTACTATTACTCTTCTGCTACACACACATATATATATATGTATATCCAAAAATGACCAGCCTGGAATTCTAAGATAGCAATGATCAAATTTCAATACATCATTTTAGTATTAAAACTCCTTCGAGTATTGCTGAAAAAAGCCTGCAACTATCTTTTCTTGAAACCATATTTCTTCCGCTCATAGAATAGATCAGTTTTTGCACTTCCAAGGTTCATAATTTTGGGACATCCATCCCTATATTTCTCCTGCTGTGTGCATTCCTTGCAATAATATGCATCAGAAATGCCTAGACCACCACAAATCACACACCTGCCCTGGTAGGATCCATAGTTGCATTCATCACACACTCGAACAAGAGTACATGGCCGCACATAGGAATCACAGATCACACATTTACCATCACATTTCTCACAAAGACGACCTATGGCAATTCCTGGCTGCTTTCGGCACATGATGAGATCAGGATGATGCTTAGCCATGGTTGACTGTAATAATTCCTGTACGAAAACTGCAAAAGAAAATTTATGTATAAGAGATCATCCCATGGTAAATACCGCTGTATGAATAGTTTATATTAGAAGGTTAAATGGAAGACATGTAATCATACAACAAAAAGCACTGCAATATCCACAAAATTCATCAAAACAATATATGCCCACTGGTCTGACTTGCCCGGATAGAGGAATTACTTCTATCAAGTTGCAAGGCAACAGAATTCGAGTTCAATGAATTGCAACGTGTCGAATGGGGACAGCAATAAGAGAAAAGGCCCAAAATACATATGAACACTTGGGTATCTTTATTTGCAAGTGTAGATCCATCGAAATCCCTTGGACGGGTTGAACTTTAATAGTAGAAGCAGGGAATCAAGCACAACGGTAGTAGTCAGGGTACCTCTGAACTGTGGACGTCCCTGTTTGCTGGAGACACATCCAGCTTTGGGATGGGGATGTCGCTGCAGGAAACGTGTCCAGATGCAGGGAAGCATACCCACAAAACAAAGAGTCGTATCATTGGGAGAACGTAAAATCTGTTAACTTTTACTAATGTTTTGGGTTTTTAATGTTTTCTTTCTCATTGAATTTGTTAATCAGTAATAAGTCAGCTCATTATAAAGCAAGCAGTGAACATGCGGAATAGCCTGAATTAACATCCCTATTTGCTTCTTTGAGGTTTACAGTGTTGTAATACCCTAAATCCCGGTCATTATAGTATGTTCTTTTGAGAAATGTTTTAGCAATAGACATTCATTTGAACTCAACTACAAAAGGAGGGTTTTCGAGCAAGGTCTAGGTTTTGGAAAAATAATTGCTTAACGATTTGCTATCTTTCTCTAAGGCATATTCAGTCTATAGAACTTCTTCTCTGGGAATCAAGATCGAATTTAATCGGAATTAATCAAAACTATTACCAAATAGAGATGCCTCTTGGTGGTGGAGGTTCCATCAAACTGGAGTCGACCCGGTTTGTTTCAAAGCCATCACAATAATATCAGTCAGAAACCAAGAATAGCATCCATGACATGCGTGAAGAGAAGTCTAACATGTAAAAAAACTCAAAAATAATTTATTGAGGGAAGATCCTAGAAGCTTATGACATAACTTTCATAAACAAGCAAATACTGGTCGGTTATTGTGCCTTTTGGGCATTCACCAAACAATAATGAAAGAAACCGGGTATGGGGTTTTATGTGCATGCAGCTTTAATGGAACTAGACAGGCTAGAGAGGCTATATAGCAAAAGTGAACCAGGTTTCCAACAGTGAATAACCGTAAATATATAGAACACATACAGAATCAACTCTCAATATTATCTCCAGATAATTAAACAGAGGATCTATATAAACACAATTGTCATATTGAATCCCTTCATTTGCACTGTTCCAGAATAATAATCAAAATTGATAAATCAACAAAACCAAATCAAACCAAATACAACCAACCACGCGCTGTAGAGCAAAAGTCCTTTAAGCCCTCAAAAGTTCAATTGATTTGCATTAAAAAAGATAGAAGCTAAACAAAGTACAATGAAAATAAAATAGAGCTAACCAGGATCAACTAAGTAGATTAATTTGGGCCTTGATGAAATCTAACGCAATCACCATTAAATTTAAACTAATTTGCAGCAGATGAATGGAACCTACAGAGATATCTTTGATGAACAGAAAAATACTTGGGAACCCACAAGACGAGAAGTGCAGAAAAAAATTTACAGCATAAAAATGCCTCCCGCGCCTTCCTATTTTTTTAGTGATGTTGATTTGAGCTCGAGTGATTATATGATTAATTAACATCAATCTCGCTTTTAATTCAATGTCTTTCGTCAATATAACCATACCATATATAATAACATTTCGCATGTATTATATTCTGTAATTCCATATTATATTATATGTCAATATTTTAAAGAATAAACGTAAATGGTAAAAAATATATTTTATTGGTAATAAAGGTTATAATAATTTTCTTTTAAATATTAAATAAATTTTTTTTATTTAAAATAAATATATAAAATATGTGTATTTTAAAGATTAATATAGTAAAGAAAAGAAAAGTGATACTGATATAATAATAATAATAACTATTAAAAATAATAATCATATTAAAAAAATAAAATTATATATATATAAATTTCAAAGTGAATTTATATTTATTATTAAAATTATTTGAATTTAATTAACATATTTTTGAAATCATATTAAAAAATTGTTAAATATATTATCATATCTTCTTAAAAAAAATATAAAAGATATTAAAATTATAATAAAGGGAAAATAACAAAAAAGACACGTAAGATAAATTAGGGCAACAAAATCACAAAAAAATGTTAAGATGAAGTTGCCCCAACAAAATATTAATAATGAAGAAGCCACAAACTTGAAATCTTTAATATTAAAAAATAGAGTAGTCGAACCAGGCCATAATTTTACTCGAAAAATAATGGAAATTTTGGCAAGATTTAGATTAAAATCCGGCAAAATTTTAGGGAAATCTAGGTTACAGTTGTGAAGCTTCATGATTTTGGGTGCCCCGAGGGTTTTTGATGGTGTTGAATCGACTTCCACCATCAAAAAATTATTTAAACAACCTAATCGTTGGATTTTTTGAAAGAAAAAATGGTTGGATTCGAAAAATTGCTTTCCAAGCAAAATCGTGATTTAGTTTCTAGATAGTAAGTGCATTATTCAAGATATAATCAATCAAGGAACTGGCCATGTTCCTTTAATCATTTAATCGAGGGATAAGACTAGGTTGTATATTTTATTGGATTGTCATGAATTAAACATATCAGATTAAAAATGATTGGGATATTGTCTTACTCGTCTTTGTAGAGCTAATCTCCTTTCCTCTAACTCAATGTCTCGGGAAATAATGACCCAATTCCTAGCACATTATTCATTGGAAAGTGATTTTTTCAAAATAAAATCAAGTAAAGAATGAGCAATGTTAGTTTGATCATGGATCCAAAAGCCAAAGTTAGGTTGTTCTGGAGACTGAATTGTCATGGAACTAATGAGATTTCAAAAGTTTGTGGGAGTGAATCGTTCGCCAGTATGGTCGCCAAAAAAGATGTTGATGTTATTATAAAAATACCAAATCCTAACAAATCAACTCCCTCGAATATTGTTCTCAGAACAAGATAATGAGACCCACTAGCTCATATATGAAGGGGTGTGGGATTTTTATGAGTTTTTTGGATTTTTATCAAGTGTAGAAAAAAAGAGTAGCAATTAAAATAGTTGTATATATAAGTACAATAATTGCAAAAAATAAAAAATAAAATAAAAATAAATAAAATAAAAAATATGCAACATATAAATCTAAAATTCAAAATGAAAGATTAGACAAAAGTACCAAACTAATCATAGTCTAGGCTTGAAGCCAAAGGTTTTGTACAACATAAGTTGTTATAATTACAAGCAAGGCAGTGAGCTAATCAAGATTGGGGCAACAAACTTGTATCATGTAGAGCATAAACTACCAAAAAAAATTAAGTAAACTGTTGAGAAATAGTATAAAACAAAGCAGACATAGATAGGTATATAAATAGGTATTTGATGAATCAATGGCCCACTTTTATTAAAATGAGACAAAGTACAACGAAAATTCTAAAAGTCAATCCTTTGTGGAGACTTTTGACTAACCCAAACATAGACTATTGCAATGTAAAGTTATCATTGTTGAAAGTATCAACAAGAAATGTTAGAAATAGCATTTTAGGTACCAGTTTGGAAAATAGCAACAAGGAATGATAAAATAGAAATGCTAAAAATAGCATTTCAGGATATATTCCAATTTTAATCAGTCCCTGAATTAAAATTCGAATTTAGTCTTAGTAGTTGTTTGAAAAATAATAAATTAATTCATCTTGAGTTAATTAGTTGGAGAAAATCAAACATGAAGTCTATGTGAAGACATGCAACAATTATCCCATCAAACATGAAGTCTATGTGAAGACATGCAACAATTATCCCTTTGATTGAGGAAGTTATCCCTTAATTAAGGAGATAAGGATGAGTTGTATTTCAGTTGTAATTAGTTAGTTTAATTAACTGAGTTAAGTCCAGTTAAATTAGTTCCAAACAGTTGGAGGAACTAATTGTGAGTTCAGTCAGTTAATGCATGCATGCAACTAGTGTTCTCCAGATAACTTAATATTCTCTCATAAATAACTCATGCATGTCAGTTCAGAGAAAGACCCAATTGAGATTAATGGAAGGGACAATGTACTATCAGTTGGAGGAATTTTCCTATAAAGGAAACTCATCCATGCAGAAGGAATTCACTCCTTCAGGATTGCGCAGTTATTTAAGAGGTCAGAGCAGTGTGTGAGGTGAGAACCACACAAGATACAGCTAGAGGACCCAGGAGAAACTGCACAAGGAAATAGGAGGCTTGGAAGACTGAAGGAAGGCATATGTGTTGTCTATTCTGTCTATAAGCAACAGTGAGGGATTGAACTTAGAGCTGGATAGCTTGTGAGCTAAAGCTTTGTGTAATCCTCAGATATTTCCACTTGTATGATAATACAGATAGCGGGGTTTTTAGCTGAGGCTTTCCCCAGAGTATTCTTCTATATTTAATGTGTGATTGAATCTTCTTCTCTGTTATATGTGTTCTACTTGATCTTGCTCAAAATCAATTAAGCTTCTGCAAGTTTGATTGTAGAAGTAGATTAAGTATTTTGCTTTAGTACATTGCATAATCAGTTTAATCTACAGTGAAATTTCTACAATCATATATAATAATTTGAGCAAGAAACAAGAGTAGTAGCAAAATGAAATCCTTGAAGCAAGTAAGATGTGAGAAACTTGTTTTTCCGCAAATAACTAGTTGTTAGCACTGGCAGAAGATTAGCATGACCTTCAAACAATGATAAAAATAATTAGAAAGACATAATATACCTAAATAATAATTAGTAATTTCAAAGGAGTCACCTAGTTTGTTGTTCATTGATGATATAGATTTGTTGTCACCATCAGGATTAGCTTCAGAGTTTGTGAGAAACTATAAAAATTATTGGCCATAAGTTATATCATACCTCTCCCTCAACAGTTCCCCTTTTTCCTTCATAGATTTATCCTCTTTTAAGAAAGCTTTAAGCAGTTTTGGTAGTTTTTCTTTAGGCTTAAAATGATTAGTTTCTTTAGTTTTTCTAATCAAAGTTGATTAGATAAATAAGAGGAGAAATTTTTAAAGGTTGTTAAAATTGTTAAACACATACATGGTAGACACATAATATGAATGATAAACATGAGATTGCATATCTTATTCACAATGATACATAATAATACATAGGAGTGACCCTTGGTTTCATATTCCAAGTGGCCCCTTAGACTCTCTTTGGCTATGAAGCTTCCACACCAACCCTTAGAGAATTAGGTGTCCAACATTCCCCCCCTAATCCGAAGGGGTATTTATGAGTCCAAGAAGAAATCTGTAATACAAAATGTGCAAAAATATGTATGGAAGCACTAGGCTAAATGTGCTCTCTAAAATGTTGGTATAAAGGGGGGTGGTTTAAGGATGACCACCAACACTGGAACACTTAGTGCAGTTCCCGGAACTCTTCCAAGTCTGGAAATAAGTTGAAATCTTCTGCAAGAGGAAGTGTCCCTAATGCAATTCAACCTAAAAAGGAGGTCTACAACCTGCAGTGGTTTAAGGATGACCACCAACTTTGGAATGCTTAATGCAATTCCTGGAGTTCTTCCAAAACTGGCAAGAAGATGAAGTCTTCTGCTGGAGGAAGTGTCCACAATTCTTTGAAGAGGCACCACCAACTGAAGGCATGCTCAGGGGCATCTTTGTCTCTGGCTACAACTTTGAATTTGGTATGCCAAGTTGTGGCTCAGGCTCGCTTGATGTAGCTTTGAAGCTTGTAGTTTGAAGCTTGTAGATGACCATCACTTCCCCCCCTGTCAGATACAAGGTGAGATGATGGATAAAACTCAACTGAAAGACTGTTCAATACTCTAGAAAAAGTTCAGACATATGACTGAAATATCTTCTTGGCTGCTGAAGTCCATTGCCAAGAAGTGATCCATCCAAGATGAGTCTTTGCTCTTGCAGGAAGCTTGTTTTTGAAGCATCTATTTGAAGAATGAGTGGTTTTATGACAGTGCTCACATATATGGAGATAAAAAACAATGATATTTCATATGGCCAACGTGATCATAGTGTTGGCATTTCATAATCTGTTGTTGTTGTGGAAGAGGAGCAAAATCTGGAACAGTTGAAGGTGAACTATCATGAAGAGACCCAACACTCTGAAATTTGATGGGTTTTGAGTAATCTGGAATATGAAAGGAAACCTCCTTATCATATCCAATACCTGTTCTATGGTTGTTATGGACAAGATCTTCCCAAGGTATGATGATTGACTTGGGAAGTGCATACTAAATTTCTGCATCTGCATGTAACTCTGCTCTTAAACTAGGCACTGAATTTGAATCAACCTCAAATTTATATTCTTGCTGCTGATGGGAGTCTATCTCAATTTGAAACAACATATTTTTTTGAACATAATGATGCTTACGTTGTTGTAGCTCTTCTTGTTGTAGCTTTGTGTCAAGCTGCAAAAACTCAATATTCTCATGTGCATTTTGCAAACAAGTTCTAATATCAAATATAGTATCTTTGCTGATTTTCACTGTATCATGAACTATGGAGTGTATTAAAGTATTTAGCAACTCTAATACTTCACCATTTTATCCATTTTCCAAACTAGTGAACTGTGTTGAATTGTGTTGTTGAAGTTTTTTCCCTTCTTAAATTAACTAGAAGAATTAGAAACATGGACCACTGGTGTCCAAAATTTGTTGCATTCCCTATCTTTAAGAGCACTAATAGACTTCACACACTGAATAAAATGGAGTTGTTACTGCTACAAAAATCTCTTGAAATGGAGCAAGCAACAATACTTAAATGTTGCACATTACAGGAGTTTTCAATGCTATATATATATATATATATATATATATATATATAAGCTTTAATCAAAAGCCATGATTCAAAGTTTTTGATTTCAATGACTGTATATACACCAACAATCATACTCAAATCAAGGTATATGAATGACCACATAATTTTTGCGTGATATGTTGATGGATATGTCTATAATACAACATAAACCATTTCAGCTTTACCTATTTTGAAGTTCAACTTCCATCCAGACATGTCTTCAGTACTAACAAATAACAATTCTTTTGTATGACATTCTCCAATGATACAAACTACTATAGAATTTAAGCCATCTTCAACTCATAACTCAATCAACCCACAACATAAATAGAGAAAAGAACAAGAATCTAAGAAAGCCGTAGGAATCATAATTGACTCACAATAACACCAAGCTTCCAAACTCAACTAACAAATGGGCTCCTTGCAACTCAATTGTTTAATTCCCTGTCTCGATGGTTTGTGAATATCATAGGCGATAACCTTGATGCCATTATACCTAGATTATTTGCTACTGGAGATGCATCAATTCATGGTACTAATTGACTTGGTGTGAACTCCCTTCTTGATATTGTAGTGTTTGTTCGAGCTTGTGCCAATAGGGTTGTTGACCTATACAAACCCAGTGAAAAACATAAATTGTTGCCTAGAAATGCTGGAGAAAGGACAATCGCTTAGATTGTTAAATTAAGGAATGCAAATGGTAGCTTTCTTACATCAAAGATAGGTCTTAACATGTAGAGAGTGATGCAGAACAATGTGATTGTCTTTCGTACTCAAGAAACGTTGGAGGAAGGATGTACGCTAATCGATGAAACTTGGAAGAGCTTTGGTGATGTCAAAGTAACTGACAAAACTCTAATATGGAATTCAGATTTAATTAAGACAATTGTGTTGGGTTGTGTTATGTTCTTTCCACAACTAGCCCACGTAGTTAACCGGGGGTTAGAGAGGGGGAGGTCACAGGGGGTTTGAGGTGTACCCGTAACCTGACTTTATGGGGTCCGGGGCAGTGCCCTGGAAAACATTGTTTTTGGAACCTATGTTAGGTTTGGGTGGACCCACCTATGGTTTTGTGCATGATTTTCGCACATGTTTTTTGGCTGTGACGATTTTCGGTCCATGGTATTGGATGCTTTGACATGTATAAATATGTATTATAACATTGAAAGGAATATAATGAAAAATCAAGTTGGTAGTCCTGGTTTTGGGATCCAAGGGAAATCTCTATGTATATGTGTTTTATGTGTTATTCTCTCTCATTATTTATTTTCTGTGTTTTAGAATTCGCATGCAGGTAATTTCTATATGGGGTTAAAACCTACATTTGGTATCAGAGCAATTTTGGCTTCAAGGGGACGCCTTTATTGCTGAGGAGTTTCGCTCGAGCCTGTGGTAGACCTTGTTCAGTGGGAGATCTGTGATATCGATTCTGGTGGTGAAAGAATATGGTGAGTAGTGGAAAGATAGAGATCGAGAAATTTAATGGTCAGAGTTTTGAGTTGTGGAAACTCAAGATCGAGGATTTTTTGGTGGATAAATATCAGTGGATCGCGGTAGATTCGAGCACTAAACCAATGGGAGTGTCTGATGAAGAATGGAAGAAGTTGGATCAGAAGGCAAAGAGCACAATACAATTGTGTGTCTCAAATTTAGTATTGCTGAATGTATCAGGGGAAGCTACAACGAAGGCTTTATGGGACAAGTTAGGGACTTTGTACCAATCTAAGTCTCTAGTGAATAAACTATTCCTCCGAAAAAAGCTGTATAACCTGAGGATGAAAGATGGAGAATCGGTGACAGAGCATCTGAATGCATTTAATACTGTTGTAATTTAGTTAGCATCTGTTGATATTAAAATTTCAGATGAAGATAAGTGCATCAGTTTGTTGTGTTCTCTACTAGATTCGTGGGATAGTCTGGTTATTACAATAGGTAGCAATGCAACTGCCTTGCATTTTGATGAAATAGTCTCAACCTTACTGACGGAGGAGATGAGACAGAAAAATATGGAGAACCAGAATGGTGATGCCTTGTTTGTACAAGGAAGATCCCAGAACAGAAACAAAAATAAGTCATTGAGTAGGAGATCTAAATCTAGAGGGAGATCTGAATCTCCAAGAAAACCTGTAAAGGTGGTGTGCTGGAAATGTAGAAAGGAAGGGCACTACAAAAGGGACTGTAAATCTAAAGCTCCTGAAAAAGGAAAGGGATCTGATGATACTCCTTCTGCAGAGGCGAAAACTACCTCAGATGAAGGTGGGGATGTGTACTTGGCTTCTTCAAGTACACATGTAGATCATGAGGCATGGTTTATTGACTCAGGTGCATCCTTTCACTTCACTCCCCATAGAGAGTGGTTCTGCGAGTATGAGAAATGCGATGATGATGACGTCTTCTTAGGGGATGATAGGAAGGCTAGAATCGTTGGTCGTGGAAAAGTAAAGTTGAAGTTGTAAGGTGGAAGGGTTAGAACACTTCCGGGTGTTCTGCATATTCCTGCATTGGCCAGAAATTTGATTTCTGTAAGCAAGTTGGATGTTGCAAGTGTAAAAATAGTGTTCGAGAAGGATACCTGCAAGATAGTTCGAGGAGCACTGGTATTGATGCGGGGAGTTTGGATTGGAACTCTGTACAAGCTGCAAGGTAGCACGGTTGTTGATGGGTGCAACAGTTCTATGGTTCCAGAAAGTGGAGTAGAAAATCTAGTGGTCTCTGGAGAGAAGACCATGTTGTGGCATCAAAGGCTTGGACATATTGGAGAGAAGGGCTTTCGAATACTTCATGGTAAAGGTATGGTAGAAGGTATGAGCAATAACTCTCTGGATTTTGATTTCTGTGAAAATTGTATATATGGGAAGCATAATTGGGTGAGTTTCCCCTCTGGTGGTAAGAGGGAAAAACATATATTAGAGCTTGTGCACCGTGATGTGTTTGGACCTGTGAAGGTTCCATCATTGGGTAAGTCTATGTACTATGTATCATTTATAGATGACTTCTCAAGGAATACATGGATATATTCCTTAAGAAGAAATTTGAAGTCTTTGACAAGTTTAAAGAATTTAAGGCTCTAGTGGAAAACTAGACAGAGAAGAAGATAAAGGTGCTGAGGACAAATAATGGTGAAGAGTTTTGCAGTAAGGAATTTGAAGAATTCTGCAAGAAGTGTGGAATAGCACGACAAAAGACTACTCCATATACACCTCAGCAAAATGGAGTTGCAGAAAGAATGAACAAGACATTGATGGAAAGGGCAAGAAGCATGCTCAGTGGTGCTAGGTTAGGACAAGAATTCTGGGCAGAGGCAGTGGAGACAGCATGTTACATGGTCAACATATCACCTTCATTAGCATTAGAAGATAAGACTCCACAAGAGGTATGGACTGGTAAGAAACCCTCTCTTTCACATCTGAGGGTATTTGGATGTGATGCATATGTACATGTTCCAAAGGAGAAATGAACCAAGTTGGATAG
>APFE031268804.1:0-17875 GCA_000404065.3 Pinus taeda
CTTTCTTTTACAACAATCAATACATTTATTGATGATAACAAGGGAATCACAAAAAAAATGATAAATGGGAAACCCCTTCGACTAATGACAGTCTCAAACCTTTCCATAAGCCAAGTTCTTCTGCATGATTATTTGTAGTTACTCCTATGCCCATGGTGAACTTTTTCCAAAATTTTCCATCAGGGCAGAGAATAACCCCTCTCGCTGCAACCTCCCCCGAGATTTATTGCATTGTTAATGGTTTATTAGGGGGTTTTGTCCAAGGCCAAGTTGGCGTAGAAGGGGATTTTTGACGGCCTCTATCCTTATCATTTACTAAAATAAGATAGCAAAGCACAACTTCTCAGAGTGTAAATATATTAATAGGTGTGTCATGTTTCTCAATGACCATTTCTCATGGGTGCTTTAGGATAGAGTTAATTGGAATTTTGATTTAATTGGTGATTGGTTCTCTTGGGTTTGGTTTGCGTTGCATTCAAAAGGTTTTGGCATTTTTTGAGGATCATAACTTTGTTTATTCCATGGACTATTATGTGTAAGTAATTTTTTTCTCATTAGGCTACCTCCACATCTGCCTTTCGATTTAGGTGGTGGAACTAGGTCTTGGTCAAATGAAATATGTCGATGAAAGGTACTAGCCCTTTGGATTCAACTGAATATTTTTGACCTCCTTTCAGTGTTTGGTGGTCAGAGGAAGTGGATATGGTCTCATCTGTATACCCCCTTTCATCCTTTTTATTTTTATTAATATTATTTTGTAGATATATAAAAGTAGACATGATGTATTTCCGTACCATTATGTACTATGTCTAATATTATGAACAATAGTATCTTTTCTCCTGTATCAAATTTTCATTGGAATATTTGTGTAGAATACCTTTTTATTTACACGCATAATTTGAGAATAATTTAATTTGTTACGAAGACACTCTCAAGTAAAAATCTTAATAGTAAACCTACCTAGCCTCTATTTTTCAAGTGACATTTGGAAACAATTTCATTGTTTATGTATTGTTCATATATAAAGTGATATTTTAGTTATAATAATTATGTGCATTTATCAATTTGTATACATTATTCAACATGGATTTCATCATAATCTATATCTTCATCATTATGATGGAGTGGTGGTGTTGAATTTATTGAAATAATGAATAATATATTTTGTATTTCAAGAGATGAATGTCCATACTATTATGAGCTAAATTAAAAAGGGCTTATCACTAATATTTGATGAACCATCAAAGGAATTTTTTTTTATGATCATGATTACAAGGAAGGCCTCTAATGGCCCAAGAATTTACCCATCAACATTTTTAATTTATGTCATATAAAACATCCTTTGAAGGATTATTATTGATATGATCCTACATAGGGAGAAAATGAGGAAAAGAACTATATATTTTGATATGCTTGTTAGGGAGGAGAAAGGCCTCCGCCTTGATGCTTTGTCAAGATAGAAATCCTTCTTATGATTCTATAGACATTTTAGCCAAGTCATTGATGGAGGTGTTTTCTCAATAAAAATGCTTGAAAGTGGCTCTAGAGGAAGAGGCCTTGAGACTCTACACTACATGGATATCATGAATCCCAAGGAAAACATTATGGTTCTAGGAACCCTTATTAATCAACCAGCTGCCAATATATAATTTCTCAAGACTCAAGTCTATTCTACATTCCTTTTCTTTGCTAGATTTATTGACTTCCAAAACAAAGAGTTATTTTAATGTCATATAATTTTGTTCCTAATACGTGGTTCAAGAAATTTTTAATCTATGTATTTCTCCACTCTAACCGTACATGAGTATCCATAGTTTCCTTGGTTCACATGCCTTGACTAATATAGGAGTTTGAGACACCATCCACTATCATCCTTTTGGTTTTGCTAGTCCTTACTACTTAAATATAATGGGAGTTTTCTCTTGTGCTTCTCTTCTAACATAGATTTATAACACATATTTTGATTCCACGATTGGTTTTAGGATGAGTTCCTTTGCTATCTAGTACTGAAGAGATACATCTGATTCTTATTAGATAGGGTATGTCCATCATTGTACCAAAGGGTTACCTAGTTAAGGGAGATGGACAATATGATATTATTCACAATTCATGTAGTTGTTACAAACAGTTAGAGTGCTTTCTCATATGAATTTACCTCATTTGAAGTCCCATTCCAAAAATTAATTATGCTATAAACAAAAAAGAGATGGTTTGATGAGAAACCTCTAGTGATTTGAATTCCTCAGATTCCCCTTGTTCCCCTTGTTCCTTTTTAGACATATATATAGTCGAGTTTATAATCAATTTTAGATTCGATGTTTTACATTAAATATATACATTATATTAAATGTGTTAAAATAACTTAGCCATGGAATATCTTCTTTTAAATACAAATGTGTAAGACATTGGTGCACTCCAACACTATTTCGTTTTTACCTAGGCTAAAGTTATTTAAGATCAATAGGATCATTATATTATTTATCATCCATATTGATGCTTTCAAAGTGGAAAAACTTGGACAAATCAACTTGCAACATGGCTGTTACAATAGGCATTTGTGCTTCATTTGTGGCAACCAAGATTTGTTTTTTCAGAATCTGAGATTTCTGTGGAGTGTGCTCGCCTGCTGCCTCCAACTTCTTGTACTGCGGCACGTTTCTCACTTTGCTGTTGTGGATTGGTTGTATTTGGAACTATAACATATTCAATCTGATTTTCATCATTCTGTGGATTGTGTGGAATGCTTTCTCATTGATTTCTGGATTATTTCCTGGATATTCTACTTCTTGAAATATGTTGGTGGTTTCTGTGTTTTTTCTTCTTCTATGTCTTCTGCCCATGTGGTTGAAAACTGCCATCCTTTTGGCTTTGGTGGCTTTCTTTTTTTCCTGTCTTTTTTGTTTTGTGGGCATGCATTTTGTAGATGATCAGTTTGACGACATATGTGGCATTTGGAGGCAGTGTTTTCGTAATGAAGTGGTTGGGCCCATTTCTTTTCGTTGTGGAGTAAGAGAATGTGGTCAGGTAATCCTTGACTGAGATCTACCTCCACACAGATCCTGGAAAATGTGTAGATATCCTTGGAAAGGCGCTCACTATCTACTTTTAAGAATTTGCCCAATGCATTGCCAATGCCTTCTAATACTTTGATGTGCCAAAAGTGCAGAGGTAGGTTATATAACTTTATCCACATGGGCATTTTCGAAACCACCATGGTGTTTGGGTCAAATTATGGGAATCAAGATGTCATAAAGGGGCCATCATTACCCCAGAACAATGGTCCCTCGTTCAATGCATATTCCCTGTCATTTACTGTGTCAAATTTGACAATAAAAGATCCTTTTGTACAGAGGTGGATATCACAATTTTCTATCCATATGGAGTAAATCCATTGATGAAGGCTTCCGGTTTGGGCCAAAAACCATTAAACCTGCATATCACTGCTTTAGATAAATAATCAGCCTGTATTTCATTTACCACAAGTACAACAATTGCTAATGCAGGATTTTGAGTTGTCTCCTCGATGATGTAGGCATCATGGGTTGTAGCTTGTTGTTCTATTTGCACTTGAGGTTCCATCTTCCCTTTTACTGCATCTTTGAAGGAAACAGGTCCTTTTGTGCTTGTGCCGGAGTAGCCGCCGCGGAGTCTTGTGCTAAGGCAGATGGTTGAGTCATTGAGTATGTCGTAGTATTTTAGTTTGCACTCCTCCTGCAATACTTTTCCTGTGTATGTCAGGAGTTGTTTGCAAGGTGGGATACCCGTCCTGTCTTGTATCCTTTGTTTGAGTGTTTTTATCTCCTCCCATCTCCCTATCTTAATGCACACTGTGTTCCCTTCCATAGATTTGATAAAGAGGGTACTCTGTTTGCCTTTGAGTAGTTCAAGAGTAGCTGCTTCAGGATCCAATGTTGGGGTGTTTACCTGTTCTGGCACAATTGTCGCGGCTCTCTGTTTTTTTGGGTTGTTTCCTTTACGTGCTGCATCAGTCTGCTCTGCTCCATCGGTTACGTGGTCAACCTTAGATGTGGTCTGGTTGTATGTAGCACCCGATCCAGATCTGGGCGTGTCCTCCAGCATGGGTGGGGTAACCTGGGACTAGGTCCAATAGGGTGGGGAGATTGAATCCTCTTCGGATTTGATGGTAGGACATGCTGCATAATAGAGGGTGGGCTCTACTGTCTCTTTTATCAAATTTGGTGTGGGGTCATTCTGGCCCAGCGCTACAGCGACTGCCAATGCCATTGTTCCCTTTTCAACGATCTCAACAACCCTTCTCCACCTCCCAGATTGGAAATGCCAGACAAGTGCAGCGTATCGTAAGTAAGGTTTATGAATAATGTGCATGTAAGGCAATACTGCCTCATCCCGTGCTGGGCTGCCAGATCTAGCACTACGGATGCCATATCTAGCATTCTGAGTGCCGAAAATCCCTAGATCTTATGACTGATACGCTGAAAAAAAAATGGCTGTATAAACCCTTACCATTTATTTCATATGCGCACGATTTTCCGCTCACCTTTTGCTTGTCAGGCCGCTCAGATGGCCGTCTCTGCATCCCATCACCATCTCTCGTGGATCTGATGCAATATTTTCCTACCTCTTGTAGTTCTTTGTGCTCAGAGGTAAGGGTAGACTCGTAGATCTCGGGAGGATTTGAGCCATCAGCGACTTTGCAAGAGGTGCGATTGTCCTGCAGCCATTGAAGCTTGATGCTGCCATCGCAGTAGCTTGTCGAGATCCACGTTCTTCCTGATTCCTGGTTTCAGAGCCGCTTCAATTGTAAACCGAAACCCTTTTCTGTTTGAAATTATTCGATATGAAAGAGATTATGAGGTTTATTAATGTGCATGTAATAATTGAACTTTGGGTTTCACAGTTTGACAATAACCATAAATAAAATTGTGATTTTATAGATGGAAATTGCAGGTTTTTCCTTGAATTGATTTGATTATAGAATTAAAATTTAAATAAGATTCATTAAATTTGATTCTAGATAATATAATATTTTAGATAATACTTTTGCTATGTTTAATATGGTATTCCTTTTAATATGTAATTGTTGAGTTTACCAAAAAGAGATAATTTGATAATGGAATGAACGTTTAACTGAACTAAGTTAAATTTAATTCTAGATGCTCTAGTATTTTAATTAGTAAATTCCCTATGCATTAAATGGTTTGAGTTTTAATATATAATTGATGAATTTTGGCTCCAAGCTATCTTTGAAAATTGTTCTTAAAGTAATGCTTCCATGTCATGTGTAGTTGTTATTAGAAGTTACGAGGAGTCAAACTAGAAGGTGATGTTTCCAGTGTATGAGTCATAATCATGACCTAGATGTGTCGAAGTCATTAATTTATGTCCTATATATTTGTACCTGTAGTGATCAATAAAATGATCAAGTGTGATTTGTCGTGTGCAATCAATCTCTCTCGTTTTTTTCAAATTTCTAACTGGGTATGAGAGCTAGATCTGGCTTGAATCCCTAAGGGAGAGCGAGGAAGATGTGGAAATTTTGATAGTTAATCCAATATAAATAATTAATTTAGGGTAAAGTGTGTGCAAGTACATAGATTTAATAGTGTGTGAGTGTTTCTTTTCTGTTGCAATATTGTTGTGTGTGTGTTTTCTATGTGAAAGCTACATGATTGTCTGGCAGAGCTTGTGGACCTGCGTACAATTTTATGAGGATCCATTCTATCTAAGTTTGATTCATTGATTTGTATACATGGTCAATCTGGAAAAAGATGGCTCACTAAAATCGATGTGGTAGAGCTGGGAAAATATGTGATCAAGAAATCACCACGCAGTGTTCGCATGGATTAGGAAGCACATAAATATTTTTATGGATCACATTGGCCAAGGGAAAAGCATATAATATGATCGGCTGGACTTGATCATAAGTGGAAAATCTATTTTATTTAGAATATTTATGGATGCTAAATCTGAAAGGTCTGTTGAGGAGGCTTCGACGATTTAACCACTTTCTGACTTCCTTCTGCGCTTTGGAATTTGCAAAGCGAGGGATGCATATAGCCGTGTGGGAGAAATACAGATAGCAATGAAACAACTCTCATTTGTCACAGTTGAATCTTATTGATCCGGGTCAGATCTTTGTTCTAAGAATTAGATCGAGAGTTGTAGTCGTTCTGTTTTAAATTAATTTGAGGTTGGATTTTAGAGGTTGTTGTCGTCAACATATATTGGGTATAGCATCTCATATCTAGATGTGAGATGTGATATATAACTAATATTGTTTTTATTAACATTGATACGCATGCTCTCTATTGTATGCATTGTGTTTAGTAGCAAAAGTTCTTTGTTGTAGCATTTTGCAAAGATGACTACCTCATCACAAATTTCTTTGAAGAAACGATAGAAATATGTGTATTTGAGTACTGGATTGGATTTTCCAGATGGGAAGAGAAATAATAATGGGAAGCATGGAAGGATTCTCGATCTTGCGACTGCGCAAGAGTCATTTGGGTCGACCATGAATGCTGGTTTATTGAAACCCACTGCTACAAATGCTAATTTGGAGATTTGATGGTCTTTTGATCACATATTCAAATGCACCTTAAACAGAAGAAAAGAAAAGTATAGTCCTTATAGAATTCGATAGAAACATAGAAAATTACAAATAATTAACCATTAGGGAACCAACTCCCTTCGTAAATCAAAGACCTCTAGGTCTAGTCAAATGTATTTGACTTGGAGTTTGGATGCTCTTGCATCAACGACTCATAAATGAGTGCTTGACCCTTGCAAACATAATGAAAGCAAATGGGGTGATGCATTTTGTTTAGAAAGTAATTCTCCAACTCAAATTTGCCCACGTCCAGAAACACATGCAGTCCCATATGTTGCAACTAATGATAAAGGATGTTGGAAAACAACTTCTTGACATCAAAGCCTCGAAATTGTCGCTAATTTTGGGGTTGATTGTGGATCCGTGCGAGAGAAGGCCACGTTGTGCCTTCAGAAATGTCAAATACGAAGCCAAGCTCGAAATCGAACCATGAAGCAACGTATCTGTCATTAGATATAAAGACAAAGGGTCAAACTGAATGGAGAAAGGTAATAATTTGCAAATATATGTTTTAAGTCCAGAGGGAATTCCCATGGAAATCGATGTCTGGCAATGCCAGACCCTACAAACCAAAGACTATTTTCCATAACTCAAAATAGGTCACGAGGCAGGTTATGGTGGTAGGATTAGGATCTGTTAGAAACAATATGATGATGCCATTGGAATTTTCACAACAATGTTACTTTAATGTGGATTCGCATAAATTAAATAGAAGGCATTAGTTTTGCATGAGTCCTTTTTGGTGCTTTTTTATGTTGTAGAAATGTTTTGTTCTACATTGAAATTTTATTATATTATGATGTGTTATTGTCCAAGTGTAATTTGTGAAAAATCAAATGAAGGACCAATTAGAGAATATATTAGCATGTTTTCAAATTGGTGGTTCTTAATGCATATAACGACACAAGAACATATCACTAATTTCATTATATATAATCTGTCATAAGATGGTGGCATCATGTGGAGATAGGATCATCAACTTACAAGTTAATTTGGTTATGTGTTTAAGAGGTCATCTTGTATAATTGACTTCTGAATATATTCAGTACCCAGACTACCTTCCTAGATAACTAGGGAAGAAAAATGAAGACCTTGTGTTCAATAGATGGAGGTATGTCAATAGGGTGGTTATGTATCGAGACTGACCCATCGCGCTTCTGGAGGTCGAGAAGCATCAATTTTGCAAATTATGTCAAAGATGGTTTGAAACAGTTATGTTTTAAATGGAGGTCAAGTGACAGATCAAACATGTGGTGGTGAAATAGCGATGTTTGCAATATTTTAGAGTGGAGGTGAGCGATGATGAAGACCAACCAGACATAGATTATTATTGTTGTTGTAATATGTGTTTTCAATGTTTTACATGTAAACATTAAGGGAAGGTGTTGGAAGTAATGCTTGCATGTCATGTGTAGTTGTCATTAGAAGTTACGAGGAGTCAATATAGAAGCTGTTGTTTCTAATGTATGAGTCGTAGTCTTCATCTAGATGTGTCAAAGTCAGTAATTTATGTCTTATATATCTGTACCTATGGGGATTAATAAAATTATTAAGTGTGATTTATTGTGTGCAATCAATCTCTCTCGTTCTCTTTAGATTTCTAGGATATCAAAAGGTTTTTGAAATTATGGAAACCAAATTTTCATAAAAGGAAAAATATAAATTGGAAGATTATGGTATCCACATCATTTGATAAGTGGATAAGTCTATATGTGTTGCAATTTCGTCATTTTCATGGGTCGAAAGTTAAATTTGATAGAGAATTACTTAAAACCTTCATGGTCAAAGAATGTATTAGAGATGAAAGGGAAATCAAAAGCTTAATCAAATACTGGTGGTATGATAATGATCCCTTCAAAATAAAGGGGAAAAATTTATAATACATTGAGAGGATGAAAGAAGCTCTGACAATCATTGCCCCCATGCTACGTAGGCTCTATGGTGAGAAATATTGTTTGCAATTCAAAATAGAGGGATTCTATTGTTGACACATTCTATTATATAAGAAAATTTGGTTGTTAAGGACCACCATGCACCTTTCTCATATATGTTCTAGACACGAAAAATTTTAGGGGCTAATATTCACAACTGGGATAATTTTCCATGTTTTTTCCAAAAAGAAGATTCCCTAGTTTCCATTTTTCTAAAAATTACTCCCCAAAAATTTATTTATTTAATTGTTATTATTTTTTTAAAATTTTTGATTTTGATTTATTTATTTTTTTCACCTTTTTCTTCTAAGGTAGGTATCAGCCACATGGGGATTTGAACCTTGAATCTCATGGTTTACACAATATTGGATAACATGCCGACCAATTGATCAATTTATGTCATTAAATGAAAAATTATTTTTAGCTACTATTTATATTATATATACATATATATTTAACATTTCCACATATAGAAATATGCTTATTCTAATTATATGTTTGTTAATTATATATTATGATATACCATGATTACCAATATGAAACATTGTTATCTAAATTTATTTTAAGGTGATACCTACACTATGATTTTTTATAAAAAAAGAGTTTATTTGCAGTGCTATTAAAAAAGTAAACATTACAATATAACAAATTGAATTAAATTGATTTATTATTATTTTTTGTTTTTAAATGAGTGGAGGTTGTGCTTCATTATTACTATTTAACAAGTCTTATTATGGACATTACAACATCTCCTCTGTATGGGTTGTAGAGCGCCCCATGTAAATTCATCTACCTCTTCTTCCTTTTCGTGAATTATAGAAAATTATATTACTTCAAAATAGATTACATGATGATTGCATCCACAATCAGATTGTTCTAATATCAAAAGAGTTGGACTCCTCATAACTTGCGTAGGCCAAATTCTAATCTCCAGGGAGTCAAGACAAGTGAAAATACAACAACTTGGCCCAAATTCCGAGCATGCCATGAACCAAAATCAAGTGTAGAAGAAAAATTCCAAGAGAATGTCCAAAATCCTTACAACAATATCCATAGATAATAAAAAATCAACAGTAATGATCCAAAGAGAAAAGACATAGGTAACACCTTGCAAATGGCACAAATCGTGAACATCTTCTCCAGTAAAAGAAAATGTCAACCACAGTTGTTTCTTTACAAAACCAATGTAGAAGGAAAACCTTTTATGGATGGTAAATAGAGATATATCAAGGAAAATAAACTGTGACAAAATTTTCACAAAATAAGCTACAAGAGAAATGAGCTATAAGTCACTGCTCACAAAAATAAATAAATTCAAAACCAATAAGTCTTCAAATACGGCCAACTATCTACATAAGTCCTTGTTGTTGAGAGAAGGAAAACCACTCGTATCCCTAAAACAAGCTTCTCAAGCAAAAGGAAAAACCGTGAAACCATATTTTTAGTCTTGATTAGAGGAAATTATGGTATAGTCTTGAGCAATGCTAATTGGTGGATCAATAGGATCTCTAATAGGGTCCATGAGATCCCTCAAGGCTGAGTCTGACACCAAAAAAACTCTCCATGCGACTCGTAAAAGAGTTAATGTTGTTAAGACAAAACCTATGATTCCTTAACATATGCCTGATACCTTCCAACCCACAAAACACATTATAATTTTCAACTTGATTGTCCTAGAGAATAAAATGTAACAAAGTATTTATTTTTTGATGCAAGGATAGAGAATGCAAGGAAATGGAGTCTTCTCTTCCTAGATATACCCAGGTTTGAACACGGTTTGGAACACATTTCAACCCATCACCAATACTTTGTGAATCATAATGATAAGGGCGATCCCTAGATTCTTGAGACTCCAAAGCTAGAATTTATTTACGAACATCAAGAGGGACAAAATCAAAGAAAGTTTCCACTGTGTCAAAGGCAAAACACCGAGATCGTTTAACTCCAAAATTACCTTTATTGCCTCGTCAGCTCACATTCTCTGACAAGGATCCATACTGGTAGCAGCAAGGGAACAATGCAAATGACCAGTAAGAACACTACAAACGAAATAGCAAGCAAATGGATGAACCATCGCCCCTTCTAAACTAGAGCGAAAGACAACTGGTCGTCGCCCAAACTCCAAACTAGAGGTCCGAATTCAAGTAGGGTTTGGAATTCACCACAATGTAAGGACATGAGACACCACAACCTCCAACACCATACCAATATTTGGTGAATGTAATAAGAAGGACCACAAAAAATTGCGCACACCAGGAGAAAATAACAACATAGACAAGGTGGTTCGAAACCTAAAGCGACAATTAAGCTCCTCAATCAACGTAATAGAACCGCATTTCAAAAGCCCAAAGAAATCTAGAGATGGAAACAAGAGAGGTAGGAAAAAGAACCTTGAATAAGTTTGAGTCCTCTATCAACAATACTACTATCCTCTCAGCTTTAGTACCACACTGAAAAATGACCTGGTTACCAATAGCCATAAGCAATAACTTGACAATGATAAGAAATAGCTCCCCAAAAGGGGCGAAGTTAAATAATGACCATTAGTTCAAACATCAACCCAAGATCTGTGGTATATAGGCACAAGACCAAATTCATCAACAACACACTCTCACCAGCATAAATTGAATACCATATAACACTAACTCCTCACAAATCCAAATTCATCTTAAATCCAATCTCTTTTAATTAATTTGAAAGCCTGCATACTATATGGAGTCTTCCAAACATGGATTGAAAAGAAAGAAAAAAAGAAAATTAGACTCCCTCGTATGTTACACAAATAATACCTTGGTCAAATTTGCTCAAATGATCAAATGTGTCAAAAAGATTTCATAAACTACATAACACAAAAAAGGGATTACAGATTGAAGATGTTCGAGGTACCCCCTTAAAATGGACAAAATAATTCCAATGCATAGATATTTTGTAGGGTGTCTAAATCATGGATTGAGAAAAAGGAAAAATAGAAATCCATATGTGTTAGTTAAATAGTGCAACACATAACTAGGGCATTTTTTTCTAAGAAACTACACAACACAAAAGATATCAAGTATGGAAAATGTTTGAATTACACCCTTCAAATTTGATATGTTAGATCAAAGTTGCAACTTCTATTTTCCATCAAGACCACTTCAATGCTTCATAAAATGAAATTATATTATTTACCCTACAAAAGAAATTTGAAACAATATTTGGCATATCAATAAAAAAGCTAGGACTCATTGAGTCCCAATGACATCATACTCTAGAGTGGTTGAAAGGATAGAAAAACGCATGGAAAATTCTCATAAAGCATAAAGCGAAATTACTAGATTTTTGGAATTAAGATTTTTGAGAGGACAAGAAACCAGATACTTGTAAAAATATATGCTTGAACATTTCATGAGTGTTCATCTTCTTTTTTGGTTTTGAGCATGAACAAGAATGAGATTTTGTAACTGTCTAGTGGTAAAATATAAATATGCTTAGTGACCTTCTCTCCATAGCAACATTTAAAAAATTGATGAAATATCTATGCTATTATGTAATCCTTACCATTCACTATTTTCTAATATTAACTATCTTATTCAAATTTTCACTATGATTTTCCTTGTCAAATTGGAACCTTTGAAATTTTTGGCAATAACAAAATTATGCTGGAGGTAAACTTTCTTCTTTTAGAATATTTTCTCCAACAATGATTTCTCTTGTGTATTTATTTAAGAGAATGGTTGAAAGTTAAATCAACAATGGTTATTTTCAAATGATAAAACACATTATTTACTTAAACCATTCGTGTTGAAAAAGCGTTACATTCCGCAATAGCAACATTATTTAGTTGGATTATGTCAACATTTACCATTGCGTGTATTTCCAATTAAAAGACATTATTTTTTATTTATTTTATAGGTAAACATAGAAATAGAAATCGGGAAGGTAACCATAACCAGATGGAAATAAGGTAGGACCCTTAATTTTGATCTTTCCAATCGCCTGTTGCGCAGGAAGTGCAGTTGAATTAGAGTGCTCTTTCTGTAATCTGAAGTCCGGAGATTATTTTATAGGTAAACATAAACAGATTATTTTATAGGTAAACATAGAAATAGAAATCCGGAAGGTAACCATAACCAGATGGAAATAAGGTAGGCACCTTAATTTTGATCTTTCCAATCGCCTGTTGCGCAGGAAGTGCAGTTGAATTCGAGTGCTCTTTCTGTAATCTGAAGTCCGGAGTCATAAACAGAGCCGACTTTTCAATTTGCAGGCAGCAAATTGCGTCCAGCCTGCCACACCCAACTTCCCTCCGAGCCACCGGTAACCAATAAGCGGAACGACAAGGAAGGGGGCTGGCCTTGCCCATCGAATAAATCACTGTTGGCAATCTCCCAAACTGCACTGTATTTGCGCGGACTCATACTGTACCATCTCCATTGTCCTACCTGCAATACCAGTCAGTCCATTGAGGTTCAGATGGTGTGATTTCATTTAAGCGTAAATTTTTGCAACGTGTTTCTCAATTATTCTATTTCTCTTTTAGGTGGGATTCTAATGTTATTTGTTGATTAGAAGAGACGAGTGATATGAAAATGACAGGTGGTTACTCAACGGCGGAAATGTCTGTTTGGCCTCCTTCGTACAAAAACTTGACAGCAAGAAAGTTCGGGTACGCACTGCTTTCGTCTACCTTGACAGCCATATTTTGACCTGGATACTCGCATGGGACTCTGCAATAATACGCGCATATAAATATAAATATAAATATTCACACTTGTAACTGCAAATACCATCGATCTTATGGCTTTTTTGTTTGCTTCTGTTTTCGTGCTCACCGTTTATACTCCACGTCCAGGCCAGCCCCCCTGTTCAGAAGCTGCTCACTTTTGTTGGGGCGAGCCAAGCTCAGGAAGGTGGGAGAGTCGATTGACATGCCTGTTCCCCCGAGAACATTTGAGGAGATTAGCGTAGGAACTCATATCATAATTAATTTGATGATTGATCTGAATTTATATCATTATTTTGAAAGCTAAAGCTAGATGATTGAAAATAAAAATTTAAATAAAACCAATTCCATAACACACCTGATAGCATGCACCGCATCCTTTTCCGTCCCTATATATTTTGGTACTTGCAGTGGCCACTGACTGCTTTCCACTGTTCATTAGATTTGTTGCATACGGTCCATACTGACATAGATTTGTTGCATACGGTCGTGATGAGATTTTGTAAATTTAAGTAAGGGAGCAACCATTTTAAATTTTATATAAAAAATAAAACAAGATTCATAATTTGAAAGGTTAAAACAAAATTCATAATGAAATTTTACATCCCAAATTATTAAAATAAAACCATACCCGCTGCATATTTATATTCTATCCATTTTATAAAGAAACCACACTGGTGTGACCACCATAACTGCATGTAATCCAAATATTCTATTCATTCTCAAAACCTAATCCAAATATGAACGTGGCGAGATTCGGTATACATACATACCATTGATGATTTCAGGCAATGGAGGCTGGCTGTGGTAGACGAGTTTGGATCTGTAGAGGCAGCTATCACAACATAAGTGGGATGTTTGAATATAAAAACCCCATGGTTATGTTGTTCACAGTTGAAACAAAAACGAAAGAATGTGGATTGAACACACTCTCCACGATAGCTTTTATAGAGGGACTGTGGTGACCACTTTGCTTTGGGAAAGGAAGACTGGGGACTCGCTGATACATGACCAAGAATGTTACGTTTCGATTTTGATTAATACAATACAGTCAAAATTTTACAGTTGTCTAAAATAAGAAAATAGAGATTTATTTGACACTCGGATTTTGAATGACGATGAATGCAAATCTCAAGAAATAGATATTTGACCGGTTGCTTTTGAATCATCAATGAATTTTGGCTCCTCTTTTTCTTTATTTGGAATTATTATTATCATTTGGCCCTCTTTTTCTTTGTTTGGAATTATTATAGGTGGGATAGTTATTTCTTAAAAGAAAATTGGAGTTAGTCCAATTTACAAAAAAAAATACACAATAGAATATTTTACGGCTGCCTAAAATATAAACCTATACATATTTGACACTTGGCATTTGAATGGCCATGAATAAAATTTTCAAATACATAAGAATAGATATTCGAAATGTTGTTTTTTAATAGTGACAGATTTGGCTATTTAAAATTGGAACAATGATGAATTTGGGCTCCCAGCTATTTTTGGAAGTTATTTTTCTTTGTTTGGGATTATCATAGGCCGGATAACTATTTTCCAGAAAAATGGAGTTAGTTAAAATTAAAAAATAAATATTGTCAAATAATTTAATATAACCTATAATATTGGTTAAAGAGAGAAGCGTGATTCCCAATAATTTTCATATATTACAGAATAAGACTTGACAAAAAAAATTTCAACAATGTATCTCAAGTAAAACTTTCATATGTAATCATTTTTAATCGCTGGCACCTTTGACTATCATATTCCCAATAATTTTCATATATTGCGGAATAAGACTTGACAAAAAAAAAAATTCAACAATGTATCTCAAGTAAAACTTTCATATGTAGTCATTTTTAATAGCTGGCACCTTTGACTATCATATAATAGAAACATATATATAATACACTATATGGTTAATTTGATATATTTTATAGTTTGTGGTTTCTAGAAGGTTATTTTCATTTCAATTTATTTAGCGTGGTACAAAAGAAAAATTTTCATATCAAAAGGTTTATGAAATTATGGAAACCCACTTTGCATAAATAGAAAAATAGAATCTGGAAGAATATGGTATTCAAATTATTTGATAAGTGGAGAAGTCTCTATGTGTTGGAATTTGGTCCTTTTGATGGGTTGAAGATAACCATAATGTAAATTGAGATTTTTGACTTCAAATTTTACCAAAAATATAATAATTCATTTCAAATTATTACAAATATTATATGATAACATTGCTAAAGGGAATTTAGGGAATTGTATCCACTTCAACAATAGGAAAGACAAATTTCTTCTTTAGCAAAATTGCAAATTTGCCACAATTTCCAGGCTAGATTACGATGATGGTAAACAAGGAGAAGATTAAAAATGTACAAAGTCCATCCTTGTTTTTGACAAGTTCGTGGAAAACGTACAAATATATGAAGTACCTTAATGTTAAGTTGATTTGATGTCATTGACAAAAATATTGTAGTAAATCCTTTCTTCACTTCCCATATAGCGTCTTACCCCAACCTTTGAGGAACTACATCACCGAGTCCCCGCTAGCAAAAGTCTTAGAGGTTGAGCTCTATAAGTTGAAAGTTAAAATTCCCATGTTGTTTTAGAAAGATTCAAGTTGGTGTTTCAGGCAGTTGCTTCATCAGTGTACCTCTAATTGTCTATTTTCGATGTCGCAAGGAGGGCGTTTGTTATCCTTGGTTCTAAATGCTCGTTGGATATCCTAGGATTTGATGAATATATCGATTCATTGGTTGCATAGATTTTTTTATTATCGATTTTCTTATAAGATGATAATTATTGCATTGTTTTGTTTTAAAGAAAAAGTTATATTTCCATTAAATAAATTGCATTCTGGTTAGAACCAATACATTCAAAAGCAAAATCAGATCTATATCCCTGCAAAATAGCTCTGACCAGAGGTAGAAGGTTTTCAGAGTTTTCTTTCCCAACTTTTCTACTACATTATCCTTATAGATTCACCAAAAAACCCCATTAAGCTATAAATACTTGCATAACATATATATATATATATATACATACCGACTAATCAACATCATTTGGCACATGTTGTAAAACTTCTTCCATCTCTGTTACCTCGGCTTCCGCTGACTGACCCACTTCCTCTAGCTCCCGCTGCATACCCCCCTGTTGAATTTCCATTTGAGTAATGATCTCCAGAGAAGGAGCACCCTGAATGCCCCTATATTGTTCATTGTCGCCTCCCTCCCCTAAGCCAAATGCCTCCTTTAGGACTAAGACAACTGTGATTTCTACTTTTTATTTTGAGTTCTCTACCTTGCAATCAAGATTCTCAATCTTCGTCATGATGACCTTCGATGCTGCCTGGAAAATTTTCGTCCCCTCAAATTTTGTAGCTCACCTACCATGAGAGAAAAATGAGACTTAGCTTTGGATATGATTTTCCCTCCTATCCATGATATCATTTCTTCCACTTCGTTCCTGAATGCTCCAAATGGATTCTTAGGAGTGTCTCTAGCTCCATTTCGAGACAGAGCAACCATATCCTTATCACGGAAAGGGTGTGCTGCAATCCAAAATGCCATCTCCTTATAGCTAAGATAAACTCCAAGTTGATGGTTCTAAAGGTCGCTTTAGATTCAATTCTCTTCATTAATTCCCTCCATGCAATCAAATTCCTTTCCATTGCTTCTTTCTCCAAGAAAAATTCCCACACAATCAACCGAAGGCAATCCTCCTCGAACTCAGTAAGCACAATACCTTCGCTACCTCTCGAGATTAAATCTCAGCTGACACAATCCCAAATATCCATGATCCTGTCATGCTTCACTATAATTATCCACCTGGAGAATGAGGTATCCAACTTATCTATGAGCCTCCCTCCATGTAACAGATGTGTGGAAGAATAAATTACGATATTAATCTTCAAACTTATCCATCAATAAGATTATTATTTGCACGGTTGGACAAAGATCATGATCCTTTCTTTTACAACAATCAATACATTTATTGATGATAACAAGGGAATCACAAAAAAAATGATAAATGGGAAACCTCGTCGACTAATGACAGTCTCAAACCTTTCCATAAGCCAAGTTCTTCTGCCTGATTATTTGTAGTTACTCATATGCCCATGGTGAACTTTTTCCAAAATTTTCCATCAGGGAAGAGAATAACCCCTCTCGCTGCAACCTCCCCCGAGATTTATTGCATTGTTAATGGTTTATTAGGGGGTTTTGTCCAAGGCCAAGTTGGCATAGAAGGGGATTTTTGATGGCCTCTATCCTTATCATTTACTAAAATAAGATAGCGAAGCACAACTTCTCGAAGTGTAAATATATTAATAGGTGTGTCATGTTTCTCAATGACCATTTCTCATGGGTGCTTTAGGATAGAGTTAATTGGAATTTTGATTTAATTGGTGATTGGTTCTCTTGGGTTTGGTTTGCGTTGCATTCAAAAGGTTTTGGCATTTTTTGAGGATCATAACTTTGTTTATTCCATGGACTATTATGTGTAAGTAATTTTTTTCTCATTAGGCTACCTCTGTTAGGATATTCTGACACATAGGAAATAGTTAAGTTCAACTTGGTCTAGTATAGAGTTAGGTATAGAGTTAGGTAAAGTGTGTTTCTTTACCGTTATACATTTTGTAACTTACAATCCGACAGTCAC
>APFE031268806.1:0-24383 GCA_000404065.3 Pinus taeda
AAAACATCCACACAGGAAAGGAGATTCAAAGTGACACTGATTTCACACTGATTTGTCAAAATGGAGGCAAGAGAAAAGGAAACTTTGTATTCAATAATGCTCTTAATTTCATATGTACATGCACAGACATATTAGTAGAAAATATTGAAGGGTTGCCTAAGTAATGTTTTCCATTCCAATACATTCTTTACACCTTGTAAATAAATAACTCGGAACAATTCATTACACTACTTGTTATTCTTTATTAATCAATGGTTAAGATTTTTATATTGAACTGGCTAAGATTTTCTTCCTTCCGTGAAATTGTGGGTTCTATAATGCTTCTTTTCCATTCACTATGTATATCATATAAAGTGTGTCTAATGGAGTAGGAAGATTGGAAAATCTTGTGATCCTTGAACTATGTTACAAGGCAGAAACCCAACGGGGCACGGTAGGTGCATCCCCAAAAAGGGGTCACAAATACCAAAGTTGGTATTGGCTAGGGCCTTGAGCTAGAAAATTTCCTTTACCCTTGTATTAACAGTGAATCTGGAGAGGATTCTAAAATTATCTTTATAAGATTTATTTTAGTTAATATTGATGAATAAAATTCATGAGACATGAGCTAGGATGTCCTTGCAAGGTGGTTTTTGATTATTTGAAGCTATGATGGCCATTATGTCAGGCTAGGTGGTCATACTCCCTTGATCGTGAGCATGATTGTGATCAAGATGGAAGACTTCATAGTCTAGATTGATTGTTTAGCAGTGATAGTTAGTGGGCTCATTGACAAAAGCTTCTATTTCACTAATCCTTTTTATAGAGTTCTCAGATTCAATTTATAAAGGTTTTAATTACACTATAGAGTTGAGTTCTGAGAGAGTTGTGATTCACAGTGTTAAGCATAGCAGCGATGACATTTGAATGAAGACAAGCATAGTAGAGGTATCAAACTCTGTTATAAGCTTACCTACATATTATAAGGGACTTGGTTGGATTTTTTATAATTTTATAAACAAGTTCCATGTCATGGAAATGTGAAAAATAAAATAGTGATATTTCCACCATGTGGCTCTTGTCATATATGGTTTTATACTTTTTCAAAAAATTCTCTAAGAGTTCACAATGCTAAGATTCACTAGGACTTTACAAAGTTTTATTATTTAGTGAAAGACTCGCCAAGATCTTACAAGACTTTATGATTGAGTAAAATATTCACCATGACTGGTGAGAGATTTGCCAAAAAATTATATATACGTCTTATATTATTGATAAATCCGCCTTCCATTTTTCCTATATACCATGGAGATTCACCCATTTATTATACATATAAATTTAGGGGGGTTCTTAAAATTTTCCCTGGTGAGTAGGGTCGTCACATATAACACATGGTAAAGAAGAGGAGGTGTTTGGTTTTTTATGCTACCTTCATGTGTTTATGAAGGACTTTTAGAGTGTGAAGTTGCTTACTCTTCAATGTAGAAGATGTTCTTACATCCATTGTTCATTTGAAGTTGGGTTGGTGTTATCAGTTCATTAAGGTTCGTTTGAATTAGCATGTTTAATGTCTCTTAGTATTAAGGGATATTAGGACAATGATGAGTGCATTGACCATGTTTTTCACATATAGCGCATGCATGGTTGATGCATAATTATTTATTATGTAAAAGAACAAATTTCACTCCTTTTGGTGGAGTTGAGCTTACCAATGTGTTAGAGTCATGCATGACGGTTTTGAACTCATCTAACTCAGGGCATAAGTGGGTTGGATGCCCAAATTATTCACATAATGCACAGGGTTGTAGGCCCCTGAAGGAGGTTGAGAGTTATCCTCTTTTATCATTTTTTTAATCCGATTTTCTCACCCTGGTTGGTGTCAATGCAAGACGGTTTCGAGTAGGGGTGGTTTCCTTAGATGGAGGTATAGGGATATTATCTACCAGAATGTGTCTTGAATCAATCGACATGCTCATGGGGACCAAATACCAGACCGATATTGCGAGAGCCATATTTGGTAATGCAAGGGTTGCCATAGTTTCGTGTGAGACAAAGAGAAATTGGGGGCATAAAAAGGGAGTTTGCGTAATGGCGTGAGGTAGATTCATGGATTTAATAGTTGTAGGGTGTGGTGTTTGGAACTAGTTCTAGATTTTGGGTGATGTTTGATGAAATCATCATGCACACCGTTGCTCCAGTGTTTGGGAAAAGTTCTTATAGCACTGGAGGGTCTCATGGTAATGTCCCTAGAAGTGTTGATGGCTTAAACTGGCCCAAGCTAAGCTCAATGTAAGTAGTGATCAACTTTTGTGAGGATGAGACTAAGGGAAGTACATTGTCCGGTGTAGGTAGGGTTTCCTTCTCGTTGTATGTGAGTTGATCAATAGTAATGATTTTTACATCATGGGGGAACATCATTATTCTAAACACTGATTTGGCGACTCCAAGCATATCATATATATAGCTTCAACCAAGTAAGTAGTTGTAATCAACCTAGGTGTCGAGTACTTTAATGTGTATTAACGCAATTTTTTCAGCCAACTTAACTGGCATTCTAGGGTATAAAATAATGGGAGCAGAGGGGCATTTGTCATATTCTCTAATGGTAATGTTAGAAGGTTTGAGTTTAGGGGATCCTACTTTCTACAAAATGGATTTGGACATGATACATTTGGAAGACCCTTCGTCAACGATGCAATGATGAACGTGGATAATTTGGACTCAAACTAGGATTTGGAAAGAAACGACTGACGGTAGTCGTGGAGTAGCTTTTTCCAAGTCAAAGACTATTAAGCAAGAATTGGATCGGTTGATTGCATCTAAAGTGGAAAGTAAGGCTTTCAATTTGCTTGGGCTTGTTGCACGAATTCTAATGCTGACATAGCTGATAGTGATTGTGATAAGTTCTCGACTATGCTATAGCTATGAGAAACTTTCTAGTTGTGTCTTGAGCATCGTAAAGCCCCTTTGACCATTTTAGGCATAGATTCTACAAAAGGTCGAGGGATGATTGATGACCCTCTAGTATTTTCTGCAGTCAAGGTGGATGGATTGGGCTCTATGGGAGCTTCATAACTTCACTTTCAAGTTTGTAGGAGGATATCCTCTTCTATCATTAAAATAAAATGACTATGATTGTTATGGGGGTTCCCTCCAGATGGATGAGGGTGTCAAATATTTTTTTGTGCGTCAAATATTTCTTGATGAGGGAAGGGGTCCTACATCACTCTATTTTGTTGACCTCCTTGCCCCCTAATGTCTTCTATCCTTTTTAAATCAAGAAGTTGAGGATAGTGGTGGGTATAATAACCGTATTCCATACAAATAGTACATGAGTGATTAGTCAGTGAACTTGTGTTCTTGCCTTGTCTTTGTGGGTTATTGTTGGTTGTTACCTAGATTTGATTTCAGTTAGGGTTTCCCCTTCCCTGTGCCTGTAGGGGTTTCTATTGGTTGTTGCCCCCCTACTCGGGTTCTCCCTTTGGCTTACTTTTTGGTTTTTTCTTAGAAAAAATTGAAGGATTATAATTCAGTTGTTCCTCCAATTGCTGTTGTGAAGCAAGAGAAGGCTACACTAGGTTCACCATTGCATCATTTTGTGTTGGTCGGTTAATCTGTTCTTGTGCTGGGAAAGGAGAATATTGGTTTCCTTGTCCCTGGTTAATGTACAGATTTTGGGAAGCGAACATCATGTGTGTATTCCTAGAGGAGTATTGGCTTCCCTGTCGGGTAGGATATGAGCCTTCGTGAGGGGGTTGATATTGGTTAACTTTGTTGACTGTATTCTACATAGGTGTTGGTTGACCATGATAATACCCTGTATGTTTCAATTGTGGTGTGCTTTACGTAGCATCAAATGCTTGGAGATTGAATGAGTATCCAAGGTATTGGTAGTTATTTCTGTGTTGATTTTGGGATATGGACCCAATTAATCCATCAACAACATTGGATGCACTTGGGATATCTTTGTGATTTTGCAGGCACAAGGCATCTGGGAGCACATGATAAATGTACCCAGAATAGGTATAGATAAGCTCGATTTGATGAGCTTTACTATGTGCTTCTTCCTGAGTGTTTGGGGATGAATTTTCCATGTCCTTAGAGATTTCGGGTATAAGGGTTCTCAGGAATAATTCCAAGAGGATTTTATCCTCAAATTGGGTTTTTCACAAGCTATGACATTTTTTCCATTCATGGATATGGTCTAAGATATGAGTAGAACATATTTTCTTGAAGTGGGTGAGGAGTTCTAGACCAGAATCATGGTGGACTAGCAGTTGGAAGAATGTGAAGAAAGTTGTAGATAATGAGATAAAGACTCTGAGTGACACAGAAGGCTAGTCAACAAACCATTTCGGTAAAGGTTCTATTAGGGTGTGTTGAAATAGTCGTAATAGACTAATAGTATTTTCGATGATATTGTTAGATGAACAGCAGAGGTGAAAGTTCATGAAATGGTTCCCTATGTCTTTTCCCTACTTTCCTTCGAACTTTGCAATATATGAAGGGAGATTTGTGGGAATAGCCAACCAATTTTGGACATGATTGATCGAGTCATTGGTTAACTTGCTTAAATCTGGTAGGTTTAGTGAAGTTGAGAATAAGATATGCGCATTATTTTCCATCAAAAAATGGTTCTAGATAGCTATATGCAAAGGGATCCTCTATGGGGAAGTCTTGAGAGAACTACCTCGATGGGTGTCTTAGGGACTGTCTGGAGGAGTGGAGTGTGTGTTCCCTAAGGGGGTCGCACATGGGGATCCTTCTAGAGTGGTGAAGGGTTTACTTTTCCAAGGAGGAGTTTCGAGTAAAGATGCACCAATAAAGGAAAATCCAATAATGGTGGTTGCATGACATCCTCTACACCTAAATGGCAGGAGTGTTGTCACACCCCCTAGTAATGGGGGGAGGTTTAAAAAAACATCTAGATCGACAGGGAGATGTTTGGTCCCCTATGGTGTCGATTAAATTCTGATCACATAAATAAAACAAAGAAAAAATATAAATGGTTTATTTTCCTTTAATAATTAAAATATGTGATAAAGAAAACAAGAAAAAGGTTTTTGTTTGTTGCATATGATAAAAATCCTATGTAGACTTAATCATTTTGCCCACTCTCAAACTAACTAGGCCTTGTGAAGATATCTTCTGAGGGGTCCTAGCGCAACGTCCCGAAAGAACTCGTGACACCTTCCAGCAGCCGAAGAATCAACCAAGGTAATGGTAATGAGGCTCAAATGTTTCCTGCACTATCACCTATAGGGAAAAGATGCCCTAGATTTTAGACACTAAACTATCTTTTCCCCACGTGAGCATTAAAAATTTTAGCTTCTTGGTAATCAGTTACTAGTACTGAGCACTAGATGGGTGATGTAGCGCCATAGAGTACCACATGCACTGGACCTAAGACAAACCCCCTCTTAATCGAGTCTCTTCCATGCTCAGGTATTCTTTTTCGTGGGATAATTGAAGGATTTTAAGCTCCCGAAAAATTCAACAACTATGTTTCAAAGGTGTAACATGACCATGGAGGCTTATGGGATTCCTACCCCCAATGGTCCTAACCTGAACTATAACTTGAAAAATCCTATGTAGACTTAATCATTTTTCCCACTCTCAAACTAACTAGGCCTTGTGAAGATATCTTCTGAGGGGTCCTAGCGCAACGTCCCGAAAGAACTCGTTACACCTTCCAGCAGCCGAAGAATTAACCAAGGTAATGGTAATGAGGCTCAAATGTTTCCTGCACTGTCACCTATAGGGAAACGATGCCCTAGATTTTGGACACTAAACTACCTTTTCCCCACGTGAGCATTAGATTTTTTAGCTTCTTGGTAATCAGTTACTAGTACTGAGCACTAGATGGGTGATGTAGCGCCATAGAGTACCATATGCAATGGACCTAAGACAAACCCCCTCTTAATCGAGTCTCTTCCATGCTCAGGTATTCTTTTTCGTGGGATGATTGAAGGATTTTAAGCTCCCTAAAAATTCAACAACTATGTTTCAAAGGTGTAACATGACCATGGAGGCTTATGGGATGCCAACCCCCAATGGTCCTAACCTGAACTATAAATGTTTTGGTGGTGCCTGTGAGGAAACATAGTTTGTTCAAGTTGTGGTTGTTTTTGAGGAGTCTTGATTCACTTATGGAGTCATTTTGTAAGCCAAATTAGACTAATCACCCAAATCTCTAAAAATTTGATGCCCTTGAGTACAAAGTGTATGGAAGCTTAGTCTGTGATGAAAATGAACATAGAAAGTGTGATAAGATGCAAATATGTGGTGATTCTTTACAATGTATTTCTAATTACACCAAGTGTTGATTGTTCCTTACATGGAAAAAAGAAACATATTGTGGATTATGGGCCACTTACTCTTTTCCTATTAAACTATGTGAAGTTTAATAAGGGAGATGGAAATTCAAATGCTTTTGGGAAAGTTTTCATGAGCAAGCCCAGGTTCATCTAAGAGACGCAAGGGAAGCAGATACTACTTAATTTCTCTAATAACATTTTCTCCCAATCTCTAAAAATGATGAATGAAATTCTTTGGTTAGTAGCAAGATTTGTGGATGATGGGCCGCTTACTCCCTTACTAATTAAGTTATGTGATTTGCAAAAAAATTATGCAAAATAGGTTGGAAAACATATGTGGAATTTGGTCGCTTACTTTTCTCCCTAATTAACCTATGTGTGCATTTTCAAATGAAAAATAAAAATACTCTAATTTCTTCCCCAATTGAGGTTAGTAAGGAAATAATGGGTATTAAACAGAAAATACAAAATGCCGAGGTGAAGGAAATTCACTAAAGGTTACCAGTCACCTAAAGAAAAGGACAAATACAAGGCTTCTTTTTCACTCGCTGTTGACCACACATGTTTAGTACACACAAAAATACACGTGTCTATGAGATAAAAAATTTCATGGGTGAGAAAGAAAAGGAAAAATTTCATTTTTGCGGGCTCATAACTGGTCCTTGGGGTCTATAAAAATTCCAAAGAGGTGTTGAGCGCCTCATAATATGATTGCGCAGAGAGGAGGTCCTGAAAAAACAATCTTTAGATTAATGAAAAGATAACAGTGGAGTCACCATTTTTGTGGTAGTGTATTTGGGACACAAGTGTACCAAAAGACACCTCCTTCGCAATTGATTGTTCGCTACAAAGGATCACAGTCATAGTTGATGTTGTTAGTGGAATGACTTAAATAAACACAACATTGTAAATAGTGGAAACAATGCCTACATAAACATAACCTAAACAAAGAGGTAAATACACAAAAAATTCTCAAATGGAACAAACAAATCAATAAGATAATGGAAAAATATCCCTTTATTGACTGTTGGTGGTAGAGGTTGAATACAATACATGAATCTTAGACACTTGAAGAGAATTCTTTGAGTTATGGAGCCCAAAACGCCTCATCAAGGGGGTTTCTCTTCTTCAATCTCTTTGTAAGTTTCTCCTCTTTCACAAAGAAGTACAAACACTCTCCAATGGTGCATTCCTCTTCTCTCACTAAGATGATGGACTTCTTAGAAGAAATATGGTCAATATGCTAGTGTTCTTCTCTTCTTTGGCTTCAACAATGCAATGGTGGTTTTCTCAAATAGAAATTTTGCTAGCATAGCAATGCCTTATGTTTTGGTTATCCCACAGCCTGTTTATATATAATTTTTTAAATCCTTCCTCCCCCTCTTGGTTTATGCATGATAATGACACATGAGTAGGACAAGATGATTTGATTGAGGGCTACATATATCCAAGGTGGCTCACATTCCGTTGTACTGGACTGAGCTCATGTCATAGAATTGGCCCCAAGTGTGTAGAGTGGTCCCAGATCACTGAGTCATCTTTTTCTACAATCGTGCATCTTTCGAAGGATATTTCATGCACACGCATTTATCGAAGAAATAGATGTGTGACCTTAATTTTTTTTCCTTTATAAACTTTGGACCTTAGTAGAATTTTGATTTTTTAAACTTCATGATGTATTTAGTTATAAAATGCTCACTTGTGCATCCTCTTGGACACCTTTTGGTGCCTTCTAGATTATACTAACTGGTGTACAATTTTTGGTGTTAACAATAGGAATTATGAATGAATGTCTAAAAATAATGGCGCGCATATTAAGGTTCTTAGAACATATGAAGCATAGATAAATATGTTATTTTGTTGAAGAAGACCTATTGTTGCATACAATATTCTTAGTAGAAAAAACATTCTTTAAAAAGTAAATACGCAAATAGAATAACACAACATATTGTAACTTAATATAGAAGTGGAATTGAAATGACTTTGCATTAAGTAATTTGTGAGGAAGGAAAATTTAATTACAATGATAACATTTTTTTCTAAAATCTCTGAACACTTTTTTCATGGTTCGATTTTTCTTTTATTGTTAATCAAAAAAATATATTGAGTTATAGGAAATAACTACTAAGATTACCTATCTATCAAATAATTACTCTTTAAGTAAATATTACCATGTCCTCAATGATAATTACAAACAAAAAAATAAAAAATAAAAAGAGAATGTAATAATTTTTTAAAACATTAATAAATAAATAAATAAAATTTTTGAATTTCTATGTCTCGATTCCATGTTTTAGGTTCCATCAACTATGTAGACTTTCACGTGACCATCTTCATGCATTCTTTCCATTCTTTTATGTTTCAATACAACTGAGCCACCAATTTTCACATGATATCTTCAAATTGGTGTGATTTGCATAAATTTATTTAGCCAAAAATAAAGCCTTTACTAACCATAGAAACTGAAACTCCCTCAACTGGTAGTTCAAGATTACTTGTCCTTTTAAAGAATCAGATAATCAGATAATCCATGAATCTTGTTAGCTTTGTATTTTGCATCTACCAACTCATTTTCATACGGTTACTGAGATATTAAACTTCCTTGTTGGTCCTAGCAATTAGAAATTTCATCTCTCACCCTTTTATCAAATTTGTTGTCAAGCACAAAGAGGCTTTTCTTGACATTCTTATATCGATTTAACAAATGAATTATAAGTGATTTCTTCTTGATCACTTTCCATATCTCTATAATAGTGTAATTTTTGTCTATCATATCCATATCGCTTAGGTCATTCATAATATTATGATTTAGATATTTGATAATAGAGTTTTCTTTTGGAAGCATAACATCTATTTATCCCTTTTTATAATAGGTCCAACTTAGAAAGAAAGAAATTGTTTTCTAAAATGAGACCACCATATTCCCAAATAGTATTTATTTCTTGTATTAATTTGTCCTAGATTATCCACTTCTTGTAGCAATACAACCACCCTCCAAAATGTTTCCTATGATTCACTTTTGGAACCTTCCTTCATATCCACAAGAGCTTACCTTGCATTGATTTAAGCATTCATGCTTTTATTGAAACTTATATTTTTCATTTTTCTTCTGTTTTATTACTTAGATAATCTTTCTAACTCACAAGTTGATCTCTCGACTTGGTCTCAGAACAGTTTTGGGCTTGCATCCAGAAACTATGCAATCCTTGAGGGAAAGCAACCTTGATGATGGGAATTGCACAGTCCATAATGGAAGTAAACCTTGAGCTCAAAAACTATGCATTCATGGAAGGAATCCCAACACCGAGCCCATAAATTGTGTAATCCCTCGCTGAGATTAGAAACTATGCAATGCACTGAGACAGAAAGTTGGCTAGAATTGCGTAGTCTTTCCTGGTAGTGTGAATGGAAAGTTTACCCAAAAAAAGAAAAAAAAATAAAAGATTAAAAAAAAAGAAGAAAAAAACATCCCTAAAATATAGGGATCTATTTTAGTATCCTGAATGAGGTACTTTCATTATTTTTAGAAACTCCCACCAAATGTCGCCTTTTCGTTGATTTTAGGCATGTGTGTCATAAACCCTAATTAGATCAAATATATTTATTCAATGCCTCTACATCTCATTTGCACATTTGATATTGGATCTCTAGCATTCCCGAGGAGATCAAGGAACCTTCGATGTGGTTGTCGTCTCTTTTCCATGTGAGTTTCGCTTTTCGCATGTTTTGTCATTTCGTTGTTGATTTTTGTCATTTCACTTGTGTGATTGTTCTTTTACTTATTTCTCTTCGTAGTTCTTGGAATTTCAACTTATTTCAACTTATATAAGTGTTGTTGTATGTTTTTGTTTTCCTTTCACAAGGGTCACATTAGTTTTCTTGTTTTTTCATCGATGATCGTCGTTGCATTGACTCTCCTCACACACTTGATTTTCCTTTTGTTTCATTATTTGTTCCACTTTATCGACATGGATTTACTCATACTTAGTCAGTGTTACACTCAATCTCACATCATTACTCACTTCTTCTTGTTTTTCACACTTCCACTGGGAATACTTGCACTTTCATTGGACGGATCTTGCCTTGCCTAGGTGGGCACTGTGAAATCCTAAGGCTCAAGCCATAAGGTTGGCCTCTAGAACTATGTAGTGTGTAGTACAAGGTGGCTCCAACTAGGTACTGTGCAATTCCAGGGGTCACCCTATCACCTTGGCCACTGAGACCGCGCAATGGGTAGTCTCTCCCAATCTCTACCCAGGGTAGGGTTGTGCATTGCGCAGTCCCCAAAGTCAAGGTTAATCCTTGGCTATTGGGACTATGTAGTGGGAAGTTCCCATAATTAGACAGTCTCCCTTGTTGATAAAAATTGTGCGATCCTTCTGTCTAGTTTCCAAGTTTTCTTCTTGATCATGCTTTGAAGGTAGATTTTATTAAGTTGATATTGCTTGCCATGAGTGTCCTTTTTTTCCGACAGGTACCACACTTGAGGCACTTCTATCCAATAGTCATTGCTACCATGGCACCAAAGCGAGATGCTTCAAAAGAGACTATTGAAAGAAGTATTGGGGAAGTATTTGATCAAACAACAGTAGACTTTCTAGTATATGAAAACACTCAAATTTTTATATAAAAGGGATCAACACTAACACGGTAGCAAGTTAATGAAGCTCTTTCAGCAAAGAACCTTGAGGTAGATCTAGAGGATCAACAGGTGTATCTAAGTATCCAACAGTCAGGAATACACAAGTTTTTATGCAGGTATCCAACCTTCCCATGTGCATATGTCATCAATTGGATTGTCTCACACATTTATGAGAACACAATGACATTGAGCAGTGCCAGTGGACAAAAGATTTCTACCTTTTGAGTAGAATATTATCAGCACATGTACCACTTGCCCGAGCCAGTGAAGCTCAGGGACTCATTCTTCTATGCCACCCATAGTTATGTGACTACAAGAGACATTATCAAAGTTTGTTTGAAACAGCCATCAAAGTTTCAACAAACACCCACCCAAGTATATAAGACAAAGTCCATCATGAAGGCCTACCAGCTCTTGGTTATCTTAGCTTGTCGGATCCATGGCTAGAAAAGCACAGAAACCTTTCTTGAAGGGTGGGTAATCTTACTAAACAAGTTTGTGAATGAGGGGAAGCCATTCAACTGGTGAGATATATTGGCTCGATAGTTGAGAACCCATGTAGCACAAGTTTGGAGTTCTCTCGATGGTGAGTAAGAAAGGTTCTATTTGTCAGCATATTTACTAGATGCAATTTGTGCACAACATCAGTTTCCTGTCATGAAATAGACATGGAAACCATGAGAACCTACTGTGCATATTTATTACAAGTTTCTTTCAAATTGCAATCATCGAGGGGTAATGGAACAACTCACTGATCACTTCATCATCTCACTTTACAAGATCATCTTTGAAGAATATCCACCTTTCATGTCAGGAGGAGCAATGGATGAAATAGCAGACATCTAAAATTGGTATGCCTCACCAGGTGGCACCTTCCTTAGAGTGTTTGGTAGAGAGAAGCCTATGCATGTTTTACAAAGGTATGCCACCGACAAGCTTGTCATGCAAGAAGTGTAATACCATCTCACCATAGGGTTGCCAATAGCGTTGCACATGAAGAAGAAAGCACTATGTCCCACTCTTCCTTTGAAAATTGGATTATATAGGATAAAGAACTTGAAGGTCATGGATACCGAAGGAAAGGAGATAATCAAGTTTTCATTTGGCACTCAGGATTTTAATCCACATGATCCCCATCAATTTTTCAAAGACTATTATGCAATAATTTACTTTCAACAACTCAACGTGACATTTCATTGGGTGGAAGAGGATCCATGGAGAGATTTCTACAATGTCTCTAAACTCTGTGATCCAACTAGTTTAGTAGGTACTTTACAGACTGCTCCAAAAAAAAGCAAAAATTACAAAAGAAACAGTTGTAGAAGGCAGCAATCCAATGTAGGACAAGGGAAGGATAAATATTTCTAATAGTCTAGAAGGAGAACAAAGTTGAAAGATGAAAGCATATCTTATTATCATGAAAGCAACTTTAATAGTAGAAGGAAAGAGAAAGTATATGATACAAAGAGTAGAGTAGAGGAAGAGACAAAATCAAAGATTGCAACAAATAGGAGGAAGGAAAAAGCCAAGGCACAATGATAGAAGAAATAGCTCTAATACACGTTAAAGAGTAGGAAAAGTGAACAAATGCAAGATTGAGAGATTGCTCAAAATATTAAGCACTTGATTGAAGTGGCAGACATGGAGATGGAATAGGAGTCGCAGAATGAAGATGTTGATCTGATGGCAAGCACACTAGAGGTCACCACTTAGTCACCACCACCTCTAGTAGAAAAGCCAACCCGAAGCAAAGAAGGGGATGTTTTTCCCCTTGATGATGATTCGGTAATGGATGTGTAGAATATTTCATTCGATGAGCTCTAAAACAGGATTATAAAAGCACGGAGAAAGAATTTTCTAGAAGATCATGCATCTCCTACATTCATTAGAGAAAGGGTGATAGTGGAAGACACCAAGAAGCATCCAAATTCCATTATCAAAGCCAACTTTGCCTTTCAAGGAGAAACAAGATCAAAAATTCATTATTTGATGACTGCGAATGAAAAATTGTAACAAAACTTGCAAGCTGTCAGGCAAGAGGCAAAACAACTTCGTGCAATCGCATAAAGTGTGGTTTCCGCATAGGTTTACATGGAGGAGATGACAGTAGCGATACTTGCTGAAGTATCAACACTTTGGGAAACCATGCATAAGCTCTATGAGGGGTTTATGACCGTACATAAAGTAGTTTTCCATTTGCATGGCCTATAATAATAGGGTAGAACTTTTTTTAAAACTCTCAAGCATACATAAGCTTCCATCGCCTATGTGCAAGAATGGAGAATGTGAGACAAAGGGGCGTTGTTTGAATTAGTAAAGGAAATGAAGAAAGAGGTATATCTGGAGAAAGCAAGAGTTTGAATGTTGATTTAGAACAAAAAGAAGATCGCCTCATTCATTGGTAGCATTCATGAATCATATGTACGATTGTTTAGTAGTTTGTATGCCTTGGTGAAAACACACAAGATCCCATATGTTGGTTTACTCAAAAAATCCAAACCCAAGAACAAATTCCCATAGGAGATTGAAGAGTACCTGGAGTAGCTGAGACAGATTTCCACGAAGGAAGATCTAGAGTTGAACATGCAAAACATGTAGAATTACATCGGTCATCATATCCAAATTACAACAATTTTGCTCATTCTTCAAAACAAACTTGAACCGCTTCCAAGATATTGTACCTAGATGCCATGGAGGCTAGACTCTACTTCCAGCCAGACACCATCACTTATTTTGGGGACACCATCACACAACACCGAGCTTGGCACCAATATGTGACCAAGAAGCAAAACGTGGAGGTTGTTGAGCTAGAGTTCTCCCAAACACAAACATCATAGACTTATGTCCTTTTAGGTTGTCAAGTTCTCTCTACCATATTTTGTCTTATATGGGTACGTGTAAAATGTATTATTATTTGTAATTATGTTGTAAGTGAAAATCTAAATCTCAATATTTGAATATGAAGAGTCGTGATGTAACGTAATGGGACATTTTGTAAAGAAGTTGAAGAGTCATCAATGTAGTCCAAAGTTCACAGTGGGGAGTCGAAGAGAGACCCCCTCTTGTTATAAATAGAACATCATAACTCATCCAATAGACTTTTGGTAGCCAAGATTTGGCTACACTTAGACTTACAAAGAGCTTGGGAGTATTGTGAAGAGCCTTGGTTTTTCTGTAGCATAGAGTGGGCATAATTATTTGGAGGGTCAAGTGTTCTTGACTTTGATGTTCCACTATTTTGGCTAGTGGTCATCAATGGTGTGTGTATGAATGGAACTTTCACTTATGATAGTAAAATCGGAGCCAACACGCTTTCGTGTAGATGTTGTGAATTTAGTAGGACTATTCTTGTTGCATTTGCAATGTACGTTATTTATCATACGATTATGCTTATGAACTATTTCATTTTCATTTGTATGAATCTTGTTGAATGTGTGTTGTGTTAATTTTTAGATTGTTCTATGTTATATCAATTACTTTAGCCCATTTCACTTCTTTGTTTAACAATGCATTCAATTATTAGCAATGTATAGAATCATAAATTGTAGCTTAAGATAGAACACTATATGTAATGAAAAATAAGACAACAACACAACCACAAGAGACGAAAGATCTTTCCAAAACTAGGGGAAAACCCCACAAGGGGGGAACCCTTTCAAATATTCTTCTTTATTAGATCATCATAAAACGTTTTCAGCAGAGAGTACAATGAGCCTAATACATAAATTTGTAGCAAATATTTATAGAACAGAAGTAGACTACAAAACTATAGAATAGTAGAGATAAATCATTTATCCATCATACCATTGAAGCCAACTGAAGGAAATTTTCAAACCCTATATCAAAAGCCTTAGAAACTTCCAACAAGGCAAACTACGAGTTACTGAAACTTCCTGGAGGCTCCCTTAGCCATTGTGTGCGAGCATTTATGTCTAATCTGGATGCTCCCAAGAAGGCTATATGCATGCATTTGGGGACAAACACACACATAACCACTCCAAACCCCTAGACACTCCATTTTAGCTATTGTGGAAGCAACTGGGATTTCCCAGATCAAACCTTGACCACTCTGTGCAAGTGTTCAGGGACCAACATTATCTGATCTGCTTCAGAAACCCTATATGCTCTCCTTAGGCTTCTATGCGAATGGCTAAGACCTCTCAGACACACCCTTTACCACTCTATGCATGTGTTCAAGGAAGCGAATGCTTAGTTACAAGCCAACAACCAAGAGACATAAACCCTATATTCATGCGAACTTCAACCATGTAGTTTCAGACCCTTGAGGAGACTTCCTCCATCAAACATGTGCGAGCCAAGACAATAAAAGAGATTAGAAGATGTCTTAATCAATGTGTGCAAATGAACTTGAGGTATCTTCTATTTATAGGCTTCCATGAGGGTCCACTCGGAGATGAGTCCGACCTATCCAATTTTACATGTGCTTAGGGCCGATATATTCCATTGTACATGAGTGGATAAAATAAATTCAAAAACCAACTTCTGCTCATCCAAATAGGGTGATCCTTAGGTCTGTTTTTTTTCTCTCGAAAATAAGAATCTAATGCAATCATCACCTCGGTTATTTGAGTTATCCAAGGTGGAATTTCACCCTACTTGCAAAATTTAACACTTCCTCTCAACTAGGAAGAATTCCACCTGCCAATATATGTCTATTGATCATCACATCATCTTGTCATGTTGTTGTCATGATTTGGTTCTCTTTTCTTAACTCTATCTACAGAAACTTTCTCATATCTAAAAGAAGAAGAATCAGGGAGCATTAGATTCCACCCATACCAAGAAATAGGATAAGTAATCATACAGGGGAGCACATCTTTGACCATGAAATCTCATCAAGGAGCTCATTTTCAACCCATAATCTAAATATGGGAGAAAATCATATTTCCTACTAATATTCCCATTAATGACCCTCAATAGTCATGTACTAGAACACCAGCATCATAATCGAATTGGGTTGTACACCCCAATTACACTCTCAACCCATTGGTCCAATGGGTAGTGATATTCCCAACAAGCTTTTCTTGAGGGTATGATGCCAACTGGGGTATACTCTACATAGACCAGATATGGGAGCAACATCTCCAACACTATCAAGATAGGGGAGCAACATATCCAACCCTATGGGTAACAAATAGGGGAGTACCCTGTTGTTCAGAGATCCCTCAACCCCAGGAGCCCTCTATCTCAATTCCTCACCCTGGGAGCTCAAACAAGGCGGGACAAGTTGGCTTGGTGTCCTTGATCAACCGTACCCCTCACTCGGAGGGGCCACATCCATTAGTCTAATCTTCTCTTTGAAGACCATGAACTTTCTGTTTGGTAATTCCTTAGTGAGAATATTTGTTATTTTCTCATCTGCCAATATGTGGTTGAGTCTAACAACTCCTCTTTGCACCATGTATCGAATAAAGTGACATATTACATTTTTTTATAATGTAAAACATTGGAGGATGTATTTTAATTTTTTTCACACACCAAACTAATTCACGGTCAACATGAATGTGTCATACCCTATCGCGACAGGGATATCTTAATAAGATATCATCAAATATCCATTTAGTATTAACTTACAACTATGTTAAACACTTTGCATTGCAATATATGCTATAATGTTTTTTCTTTAGTTTATGAAAACAAATTATTATTATAATAATATATTATATATAAATTTTCTAAATATTTTAATAATTTTTATAATATTATTAATTCTATTTAATTTAATTTACGTTGACTTAATGCGACCTTCTCCGTACAACACGATACGTTGACTTAATGCGACCTTCTCCGTACAGCACGATACGTTGACTTAATGTGACCTTAGTCTTTAAGTTCCATTAATTTTGGAATGTTTTGATCTAATCTCTCTATTTTTTTTTTTTTTTTATTGAAATTATAAGTTTGATATTTTAATGTTATTTTAGTTTTTAAGTGTTATTATTTTTGGAAGGTTTTGACCTAATTTATCTAGAATTTTTTCGGGATTTGTTGAAATTATAAGTTTCACTAGTATAATTTTCACAATCAAAATGTTATTGAACTTCCTAGAGCCTCCCTTAGCCACTGTGTGAGAGCATTTATGTCTGATCTGGATGCTCCCAAGAAGGCTATATGCATGTGTTTTGGGACAAGCACACACAGAACCACTCCAAACCCCCAGACACTCCCTTTTAGCGATTATGGGAGCGACTGGGATTTTCGAGATCAACCCTTGACCACTCTATGCAAGTGTTCGAGACCAACATTATCTGATCTACTTCAGAAACCCTAAATGCTCTCTTCAAGCTTCTATGCGAACGGCTGAGACCTCCTAGACACACCCTTGACCTCTCTATACATGTGTTCAAGGATGAGAATGCTTAGTTAGAAGCCAACAACCAAGAAACAGAAACCCTATATTTGTGCGAGTTTCAACCATGTAGTTTCGGACCCTTGAGGAGACTTCCTCCATCAAACATGTGTGAACCAAGACAATAGAAGAGATTAGAAGATGTCATAATCAATGTGTGCAAATGAACTTGGGGTATCTTCTATTTATAGGCTTCCATGAGGGTCCACTTGGAGGTGAGGCTGGCCTATCCAATTTTACATGTTCTTAGGGCCGATATATTCCATTGTACATGAGTGGATAAAATAAATTCAAAAACCAACTTCTGCTCGTCCAAATAGGGTGATCTTTAGGTTTGTTTTTGTTTTCTAGAAAATAAGAATCTAATGCAATCATCACCTCTGTTATTTGAGTTGACCCTACTTGCAAAATTTAACATTCCCTGTCAACTTGGAAGAATTCCACGTGCCAATATATGTCTATTGATCATCACGTCATCTTGTCATGTTGTTGTCATTCTTTGGTTGTCTCTGCTCAACTCTATCTGTAGAAACTTCCTGAGATCTAAAAGAAGAAGAATTGGGGAGCATTAGATTCCACCCATACCAAGAAATAGGATAACTAATCATATAGGGGAGCACATCTTTGACCCTAGAATCTCATCAAGGAGCTCATTCTCAACTCATAATCTAAATAGGGGAGAAAATCATATTTCCTACTAATCTTCCCATTAATGACCCTCAATAGTCATGTGATAGAACACCTACGTCATAATCAAATTGGGTTGTACACCCCAAGTACACTATCAACCCGCTGGTCAAATGGGTAGTGATATTCCCAACAAGCTTTTGTTGAGGGTATGATGCCAACTGGGATATACTCTACATAGACTAGATATGGGAGCAACATCTACAACCCTATGAAGATAGGGAAGCAACATATCCAACCCTATGGGTAACATATAGGGGAGTACCCTGTTGTTCAGATATCCGTCAACCCTAGGAGCCCTATATCTCAATTCCTCACCCTCGGAGCTCAAACAAGGTGGGAGGAGTTGGCTTGGTGTCCTCAATCAACCCAACCCCTTAGTCGAAGGGGCCACATCCATTAGTCTAATGTTCTCTTGAAGACCATGAACTTTCCTTTTGGTAATTCCTTAGTGAGAATATTTGTTATTTGCTCATCTGTCAATATGTGATTGAGCCTAACAACTCCTCTTTGCATCATGTCTCGAATAAAGTGACATATTACTTTTTTTTATAATGTAAAACATTGGAGGATGTATTTTAATTTTTTGTCAAACACCAAACTAATTCATGGTCAACACATTATTGAATGTGTTATACCCTATCGTGACAAGGATATCTTAATAAGATATCATCAAATATCCATTTAGTATTAACTTACAACCATGTTAAACACTTTTCTTTGCAATAAATGCTATAGTGTTTTTTCGATTCGATTTATGAAAACAAATTATTAATATATTCTATATAATTTTATAATATTATATATTTTTTTTAATTTAATTTGAATATAAAAAATTAAGACAAAAATAATTTTCAATAAAACATATTTATGTTTATTATAAAATATAGTGATTTATTATAAAATATAGTGATAAGATAGACTATTTATTTTCTCTCTTGAAAGCACATGTTCAAATTTAAACATTACCTATACATCAATTCAACTAAAGATATTGTATCCCATACAAAAGATTCAATTCTGGCAATGGAATAGAAACGTTATTTATCAATAATGTTTTGAGTGTGAATATAGCCCTTCCCTTTTCCGACTTTGTTTACAAAAATATCCTTTATGGAACATCCTACACTTTGTAATATTATTGAGATGTGTATTATGTATTTTCTCATTATTAGCATAAGTACATTTACTAATGTGGTTGATATATGTTGATTGGTGTCATTTTCATGCACTGATTAGTGTATAAAAGGTGGAAAATGCAATCGACCAAAGTATAGCAACCACATAATAAACGTAGTTGTCTTATTTGATATCTAATGTCCATGGGATGGATTTATTGACAATGGTTGATGAGGGTTGATGAGGTTCACCATGGTCAAGCTTGCATTAAGGTGGTTAATGTTATATTAATGTTACAAAAATGGTTACATCAATGATTGAGTTAGTTGATGGGGTACCATGGTTGAAAGGGGTTGACCATGGCTGAAGAGGGTTGGCCATGATTCACCATATTCAAACATAGATATCTTGATTGACCGTTATGGTTGACCATATTCAACCATAGAGACCTTGGTTGACCACGTTGGACCATTTTAACCATGGTTTACCTTTGTTGGCCATTAGGAGTCGGTAAAGCATGGAATGTTTTAGGTTGACTATGGTTGACCATGGTTGACCAAAGATTACATAATTAACCATGGTGGACCATGGAGACATTGATTGACTATTATGTATTGAAATTGTAACTAGGTTCATTCTTCATACTTATTGTAATTGTGTCAACTTATATTCCATATAAAAACAAAAACAAAATTTATTATTATTATTTTCATTATCAAACATGTTATTCATACTTTATGTTGTTCAAAATAAAATTCAAAAAGACATTTTTTTTGTGACCCTATAAAAGAAGAAAATTATAATTCTTGTAAACATCATTTTGTTCCTCCATGTTCCCAAGTCAACCCTGAAGGATGACAAGTCAGCCTACCCAAAAGTCCTGACTCTTCGCATGTGGAAACAACTATCTAGTGACATTGATTCCTCATCATTTTAGCAACCATTGGGATCTCCTTCTGAAGAAGATATCTCGAGTGTGTGGCATGGAACCTGAGTCATATAAAATGAGTTTTATGTGGCATCCTCTCATTGTGAAAATGCGAGTTGAACAATACCTCTCTTATGCTAGTTGTGGGAAGAACAATACCTTTGTGATGTGAGTTGCAAGAAGTGCAAGTATATATGTGATGTGAATTGTAGAAAGAGCATAATATATCTATAATATGAATTAGACGAAAACATAAATGACTTAGATTTTCTCTTATTAAAATAAACTCTTAATAGAAATAAAATAATTTTAAAACATATTCAAAATTCAATTCCATATATCTTAATACCTTAATCTATACACTAAACTCATAATTTAAAAATAATACTCAAGTTGAAAATGTTAATAAAATTAATATTTTATATATTTATAAATAATTTAAGTAAAAACTATGATTTGGATTCTTCATCGAATTTTATATTTTTTATTTTAAATATATAAAAATAAAAAATATTAAAACCATATGATATAAAGTTTTAGCTAAATTTGTTATTATATATAAAATACAATTTAATTAAAAAGTTAATTTAACCATAAAATTTATAAATTAATTAATTCCAAAATTCCAAAATTATATATCATTTAAATTTTGTCTATTAATTCAGGAATTACATAATTTTATATTGACGTATAGTTATTTTGTTTATACTTTTCATTTAAAAGTAGTTAAAAAACAATTTGAAAATTTAATCATTAAGATGGTATTATGTATATTAAAAATATTTATATATTCACTAATATAATTTAAATAACATTAAAGTACAATTTCATCGTCAATCATACAACGTAATGCATATGATAATTAACGAAATGATTTATATAATAATTAACTAAAAAAATCATATAGTGTAAAAAAAATATAATATTCCATAGCCTTTATTCGGTGGGAATTTTAATGAACTCAGCTCAAAAAGTATACATCTATACAATTGGTTAATGGGTATTAAATGAGCGGTGAGTTTAAGTCGATTGTAGATTTTCAGAATATTTGGGAATTGGACGGACATGAGACTGACTACGCCCATATCAGTCGGATTCCCAGAAAGACATGAGATTGACTGCGCTCATATTCATATCTGTCGGATTCCCAAATATTCTGGGAATCTGCAATGATAGCCTTAAATGAATCGGAAAGTATATGTTTATTTTTGGATAATTGGTTTGTTGATAGGGATGGAATTTGATGGATAAATTGTGATTTATTCCTTAAATATAATCAAAAAAAAATTCAAAATCGTTAATATTTTTTTTGTTAAAATGAATTAAACAATAGTCTTTCGGATTAATCACATCGCAAGATTAAATAAATGTTTTGAACCAACTAATGTAGTTCATCCTCAAGACAAGTATGACAAAAATTTTAAATCTAACCTGACTTAAATAGTCGTTAGAGTTATCTAAACCATCAAATTTAACAAATAATTTCATATTGAAATTCCTACTTACTGGTTTTTGGCACAAGTTTGAAGATAACCATCAATGGACCTACCTCAAGTAGACTAAAATTTGTGATATTTATTTGGGCTCGAAGAGTTTTTTGTGGTTCAATTCGACAATAAAAAAGACTTTGAATATGTCATAAATGAAGGACTATGGTTTTAGGGAAGGGAGGGTCTCTTTGTATCTCCAAGTTTCTTGATTTCGATGCCGCAACAATTGTGGTAATGAAGATAGTTGTATGGATAAGGTTACATAATCTCCCTCTTCTTTTCCAGCATCACCAAATCCTAAAAGGCATTGGAAATTCATTAATGAGATTTTTAAAGACGGATCTAGAAGGAATGGACAAATGTATTTTTAATTTTTCTTGCATATGTGTGGAGATAGACTTAAGAAAAGGTATACCAGATCACATCTATTTGACCCACCATGGTTTCAAATGGACACGTTGTATGGATAAGGTTACATAATCTCCCTCTTCTTTTCCGGCATCACCAAATCCTAAAAGGCATTGGAAATTGATTGACGAGATTTTTAAAGACGGATCTAGAAAGAATGGACAAATGTATCTTTAATTTTTCTTGCATATGTGTGGAGATAGACTTAAGCAAAGGTATACCAAATCACGTCCATTTGACCCACCATGGTTTCAAGTGGACATGTTGTATGGAAAAGGTTACATAATCTCCCTCTTCTTTTCCGGCATCACCAAATCCTAGAAGGCATTGGAAATTCATTGATGAGATTTTTAAAGACGGATCTAGAAATAATGGACAAATGTATCTTTAATTTTTCTTGCATATGTGTGGAGATAGACTTAAGAAAAGGTATACCAGATCACATACATTTGACCCACCATGGTTTCAAGTGGACATCATCGTTCGATTTTGAAAATATTGCTTTCAAGTGTTGGATATGCCATCAAACAAGGAATTTGCAGAATTCATGTCCACAAGAAAAAAAAAAATCACAAATAAGAGATCGCAAAAGCCAAAGGGTTATCAATTTCTAGATCTACTCTCTTATGATGACGAAGATGAGGAAATGGATGAGAGCCATAAACAACCAAGGGCACAGAAGAAACAAAATGATATTGCTAAACATGCAGAGACTCTTGGTAATCAACATGAGGAAAACGTCAATGGTATATAAACAACATAGATCATAGTAGCATAGCAACATAAGGCAGTCATACCCATTCAAAAGGAAGTAGGGGGCATAAGGAAAGCCCATAGTAAGGGGCATAAAGCAAACCCATACATGAGAGTTTCGAAAAAGAAGCTCCCCCAAAAGTGGAAGACAATGAATTGGAAATAGTATCAACCACTCCAAATCAAGAAGTTTTAGGTGAAAGATGGAAAAAGGGAAAGGAAAAAGAGGAAATTGTTTATTATCAAAGATGGAAAAAAAGAAAAATAATTGATTATTATCACACTTAACCTCGACAATCTTATGTAATTATTATTTTTCTTTTTTCCTTTTTTGTGCTCCTCCAAACAACTAATCTGATTGAATACTTTTACACATCTACAAAATATAATGTTGTTTCTTGATTTTGAAATTAAATAAAGTTACAATTTTTTCTCATTCATATATATATAACAACTTAAAAATAATATTTTTTTAGTCATTCTACATTTATTTTAAAATATTTTGGTATTTTAATTATAACATAATGCTATTGATTTTAAATAATTTTGAAATATTGATTTTAAATAATTTTGAAATTTTAATTATACCATTGTATATTTAACTAATCTACAATAAGTTCCTTATTATACATGTATATGGTAGGGTATATAGCATTCAATTTGGGTTTGGGTATTAAGTTTTTTTTTTAATTAATTTAATATTCACAATTTAGTGAAAGTTTTAATAAAATCATATATTTAAAATTATTTTAAAAAGTTTCTTCTCGATGAAATAAAAATATTTATATCTTATTGCACGAACCGTGGTATTGGATTCTAAAATGTAGGGACTCATTTATTATTATTTAACTATGAAAATAGGTATGCTCCACTTGACTTAATATGCTCTAGAATAATTATCTTTTTTCTAACCTTCTTGATACCCTCTAGTAGTTTCAACATCTCATTACATTCAATGCCCAGTGTTCATAAGTGTCCGTCATGATTTTCTCCTTTTTCTAACATTCTTGATACCCTTTAATAGTTTCAACATCTCATTACATTCAATGCCGTGAAGTGTTCATAAGTGTTTATAATGATGTTTTCAACATGGCATAGATCAAATCACTTTGTCAACGCATATGCCTCTATAGGCACACAATGCTCCACCTGGATGACACTTCATCGATGTGCATGTAATGCTCCACTTGGATGTTGGTTCAAACAACATCCTCTAGCTTCTACTATTAGTATAACTAGCATAATATTTTTTCATTGATTGGAAATATAATTAGAATTGAAAACTTCACTTAATCCCATACCTAGACATAAGGTAGGACTACTCATAATGCATAGGAAAATGTCTTGGTAAATAGACGCCATGAGCTTCATACCTTAGTATAGATGAGCCAAAGCCATGGTTGAATGGCACAAGGAGATTAATAGCAAAAACACTTTTGGAGCTTCATCTAATGCAAAACATTTCTCAACTAGGCAAGCGCATACCCATTTTCTTTTATGTTAAAAGATACTCAGGGCATGATAAATTAACACTTTGTAAAATTCCTTGCAATACTTTGGATGAAAACTTTATTATCAATTTAAGTAAACTATGATTTGGATTCTTCATCGCATTTTATATTTTTATTTTAAATATAATAAAAATAAAAAATATTAAAACCATATGATATATAAGTTTTTAGCTAAATTT
>APFE031268809.1:6504-19592 GCA_000404065.3 Pinus taeda
CTTGACCAAGTACTGAAAATAATTTTTCCGCCGAGTACGCCTAACGACCTGAGTTTCGAGGATGCCTTCGATCTCAGGAGGTTGGACATAAGGCATTTGTCTTTTCCAAGTTTCTCCGTCTTCCTAGGTGTTCTGCGTGGATTGTCCGGGTTCATCCTTCTTTTCCTCCAACAAATCCCCTGTATACAGAAACAGATTTGCCACATTGAAGATAGGTGATATGCCTACTCCAGGTGGTAGTTGTATTTCATAGGCATTCGCTGAAAACTTTCGCAAGATCTTACAAGGCCCTATCTTCTTGTACTTCAGTTTATTGTACGTACCCTTAGGGAAACGTTCCTTACGCAGGCGTACCAGAACTTCGTCCCCTACCTCAAAATGAACTTCTCTTCTTCTTAAATCTGCATGTTCCTTATACTTCGAGCTGCTGTCCTGTAATTTTTCTTTCACCTGTTCGTGTAAATCCCTCATTGCATTAGCAAAATCTTCTCCATCCGCACTCTATCGTTCCTGTAAACCAAGATCTCGAAGTTCATGCACTCCACGAGGGTGCATGCCATATAGGATCTGAAAGGGACTGAGACCCGTGCTACGATTCAACGAATCGTTGTAAGCAAACTCTGCTTGCGCTAGCACTCGGTCCCACATCTGAGAATTCTCCCCGACTAAGCTGCGTAACGGATTTCCCAAACTTCTGTTCACAACCTCTGTCTGCCTATCGGTTTGCGGGTGATAAGCAGAACTGTAGCTTAATTGGGTGTTCATTTTTTTCCATAAGGTACGCCAAAAATGTCCCGTGAACTTCACGTCTCTATCTGATAGGATGGTTGTTGGCAACCCGTGTAATTTGACAATCTCATTAAAAAACAAGTGGGCCACGTGAGTGGCGTCACTAGTTTTCCGACAAGGTACAAAATGTGCCATTTATGAGAAACGATCCACCACTACCATCACCGAATCATAACCTTTCTGCGTTTTTGGCAGTCCCAAAACAAAATCTAAACTCACTGAATCCCAAGGTCTACCTGGAATAGGTAATGGCGTATATAATCCTGTGTTCTGGCTATGTCCCTTCGCTAATTGACACACCTTACACTTAGCCACAAAACGTTGTACATCTCGTCGCATTCTTGGCCAAAAATAAAAATGACTAAGTTGCTCCAAGGTCTTGTCTATACTGAAGTGTCCAGCCAAACCCCCACTGTGTTTTTCATGAATAATATTCTCCCTCATAGAACAGCGGGGGATACACAATTGTCCTCCCTTAAAAATCAATTTCTCCTGTATGTTGTAATCCAACCAAGGACTATTTCCCCTTATCAAAGGGTTTTGGCACGCCTCATAGGCTTCTCTGAAATCTGTGTCTGTCTTATAAAGATCTCGTAAATGTTCAAAACCCAAAACCTGTACAGTGCTTTCCTGTAAAAGTAGGGCTCTTCTGCTCAATGCGTCGGCCACCTTATTTGCTTGTCCACTGATATGTTTCAACACAAAATTAAAACTCTGTAAGTACTCCACCCATTTGGCATGCTTATGATTAAGTTTGTGTTGTTGCATTACATATTGTAATGCAGAATTATTTGAAAACAGCACGAACTCATTCCCTAACAAAAAATGCCTCCAGTGTCTTAGAGCTTGTACCACTGCGTAAAATTCCTTGTCATATGAGAAGTACTTCTGCCTACTCTCATTCAGTTTTTCACTGAAAAATGCTACAGGTCTGTCCTCCTAACAGAGTACAGCCCCGATTGCTGTTCCACTAGCATCACAACGTACCTGAAATAATTTTTGAAAATCTAGTAGCCTGAGAATCAGTCTTTCTGTTATCTTCTTTTTCAATAGTTGAAAACTTTTTTCTGTTGCTTCTGTCCATCGAAAAGGTTGGCTGGCCTTTTTTATGGTCTCCAACATAGGAGCACAAATCCCGCTGAAATTTTTAATAAACTTCCTATAGAAACTTGCTAATCCATGGAAACTACGTACTTCAAACAAATTCTTCGGTGACGGCCAATTTATTATTGCTGTTACCTTTTCTGGATCCATCTTCAATTCGTTTTATGCTATCACAAATCCCAGATAAATTAACTCTCTTTGCAGAAATGTACATTTCTTCAGATTTATTAATAACTTGTTTTGCTGTAGTTTTTCCAACACTTCGCGCACATGCCAGAAGTGTTCTTCTCTCGTCTTGCTAAAAATAAGAATGTCGTCCAAATAAACAATTACAAATTTCCCAATATACTCCTTTAGCACCTCATTCATGAGTCTCATGAATGTGCTGGGTGCATTGCTCAACCCGAACGGCATGACCAGCCATTCGTATAATCCTTCATTTGTTTTAAAAGTTGTCTTCCACTCGTCTCCCTCTCGTATCCGAATCTGGTGATATACGCTTTTTAAGTCTATCTTAGAGAAGTAAGTTGCCCCACTCAAACAGTCCATCATATCATCCATACGCGGTAACGGAAATCTGTACCGGATGGTGATTTTATTGATGGCCCTGGAATCGGTGCACATCCGCCATTCTCCTCCCTTTTTGGGGGCGAGAACTGTTGGTACAGCACACGGGCTTAAACTCTCTCTGATTAATCCTTTGTCCAATAGCTCCTACACCTGTTTTCTGATTTCTTCATTATCCTTGGGGCTCATTCGATAAGCTGCCTTATTTGGTAAGCTGGCTCCAGGTATGAAATCAATATGGTGACTAATACTGCGCTTGGGAGGTAACTTATCTGGCAAGTCGTCCACTACTATATCTGTAAATTCTTCCAACATTTGATGTATTTCTATAGGTAATTCTGTGATTTCTGTATGCAATAGAACTGTCCTTGTCTTCTTGACTACAACATAACTTATTTCACTGTTCTCAGCCTGCTTTAAAAACTGTTTTCCGCTCATTAGCAATGCCTTAGTTTCATTTACTTCAGTTGTTCCCTTCTCTTCTCTGATAGGCACAAGGGTATGCCTAACCCCATCTTTTTCGAACTTATAACAGTTCAACACTCCATCTTGTGTCACCTTTCTATCATATTGCCAAGGTCTGCCCAATAAGATGTGACATACGTCCATCGGCATAATGTCGCAAATGATTTTATCCCTGTATCGTCCTATCTGAAATTCAACTTCACTCTGTTCGTCCACCAGCAACTGGTGCCCCTTTTGTAGCCATGAAACTCTATATGGATTGGGGTGTTTCAAACGCTTCAATCCCAACTTCTCCACCATTTCGGTGGACACCAAATTGTCCGTACTTCCACTGTCGATTATCATCTTACAGCACTTACCCTGTGATTTACAAACTGTCCTGAACAGAGCTTTCTGCTGCGTCTGTTCGACACTCTCATCAACTGGTTTCAACAACACCTTATGCAGCACTAAAGCTTCTCCCATTTTTTGGGCATTTTCTGCCTCTTGAGGGGGTGCTGCTGCTTCCTCCGGTTGCACCACATATGCGCCTCGTTGTCCAATTGAATCTGTTTCTAGGCACTCAAATGAGCGGTGCCCCCACTTGTGGCATCTATAGCACTGATAACCAGTTCCCCTTCCACGGCCATTTCCTCTGCCGCGTTGGAACGATCTGCCACCTCTCGTTCCATCTCCCTTTTCTGCTGTTCTTGAATTCCTTGAACTGCTGGCTTCCTCGCTGTTGCTGGTAGTTCGGCCCCTGCCATAGGACTGGCCTCTTCCTCTGGTAGACCCTCGTCCTCTCTGGGCATTCTGTCTTCGGTTAAGTTTCTCCTCTGCTTTTATTGCGCTCTGGTATGCCTCCTCAGTATTGTTTGGAGACAAAATGCTTATTTCATCCAAAATATCCATCCTCAGCCCATTTACATATCTGGCTATCCTTTCTGCCGTATCCTCTGTGTATCTAGCTCGCAAATTCACTCGATAAAACTCCTTTGTATACTCTTTCACAGTCAGTCCCCTCTGTCTCAAATTCTGTACCTGTCTATTTAACGCGATTTGATAATCCCTTGGTAGAAATCTCTGTGTGTCCAGCTCGCAAATTCACTCGATAAAACTCCTCTGTATACTCTTTCACAGTCAGTCCCCTCTGTCTCAAATTCTGTACCTGTCTATGTAACGCGATTTGATAATCCCTTGGTAGAAATCTGCCCTTCAATTTAGCTACCATCCTTGTCCAAGTTTTAATCGGTGGTTTGTTCAACCTCTTTCTCTCATTCTGGACACTGTCCCACCATAGGGTTGTGTGTCCTTTCAGCTTTGTTGCTGCAAACTTGACCCTACAGTCTTCACTAACTTCCTCGCATTCAAAATACTTGTCCATCTCGCTAATCCAATCTAACACAACGTCAATAGACAAACTGCCATCGTAAGTCCGTAGTTCTAGTTTTGGTCTGCTATTTGACAATAATACAAACTTCAATAACTTCACTTCTGGTGAGTCACCTTCAGGCCCATCTGCTGCCACTTCCACTTCTTCCTCACTCACATCACCCATTTCTGGATCTCTTCTCCTGCCTGCCTCTACTGCTTCTAGTCGAGCAGTAAGAACTCTGACTTCTTCTCGTAATGCCTCATGTGCCATTCTACGAGCACCTCGGCCTTGTCCTCGTCTACCTATATCCATTTCTCCAAAATCTCTTCAACTCAAACTGCTCTAATACCACTATGATGGGACCCAGCCCACTTGGCAGCGCTTTACGCTTTATTACACACCTGGAATAGATTATGTGGTGGATGAAATATCTTTGCTCACGGTTCTTTGTGACGGTGGTAGCTGGTGTAGTTAATGCAGGAGTTAATGGGCAGTACTCTACCCCGAAACACGCCTTACCCCTACCTTTCTCACATTCTCTGGATTGTTCTTTAGTATTTTTCTCTGCTGCCATCGAGGGTTTGTTGGCTCTGCAATGAAACTGTGTATGCGTTTTGTTGTGGGTTTGTTGGCTCTGGATGTTGTCTGAGAACTTGAATCCGCCTCTGGCTAACCTGTTTGTTCGTTTTACGGCAATGTTGTTTGACTGTGGAGGCTATTCGGCCTGGTTCCGTGGCTCGATTTCGGTAAGTTACTCTGCTATTCCTCTATTTCTTGTATGTGTGGGTTTCAGGGTAATTTACTTGCTCTTCGTTGTGGCTATGATGCCTGTTGGTTGTATTTATGCTATGGTCTTAGCTCAGTTCCTTTGCCGTTGTCAATGGCTTTCACTCTGTTTTTACTATAAGTTTTCTGGTTCTCTGAGGTCTCTGGTCCGGATTTCGTTTGCGTGTTGTTTGTCTGTCGTTATTTGCCTTCTCACAGTGCGGCACTATCTTGGTTGGAAGCACAGGGCTTCTTAGGCACATGTCCTTGGTTTAAAACAGGTAAGGAAACCCGTCCATTCTTCAATTTGGCTCTTAATCTAGTTCTGGGTCTAACCCAACTCGCTCCTTTTCTCGACAGTTGCTCAGTCTCGTTCAACTTGTCACGCTATGGCGTCTGGCTACGCTCTCCAGGTAAAAATCCTTTTCGAAAATGTTGGCTTCTTGCAAGGTTTTGTCTCTCCTGAGTTTTCTTTATACCATACACACTAATGCCTCGCATTTGATTTCCTGCAGGTCTTTGTTGGTGACCTGGGCGACGTATCCTCCTATGCTGGGCTATTTGGTCATTCGCCTCCTGGGTAGGCCTGAAACTTCCTTCTCTGTCTGATTTTTGATTTCTATGGAAGACCCATCTCCTGGTCTGGTTTCTTAGTCACTGTACGTGCTTGTCCGACTGTAATTGGATTTTGTCACCTCTGTGTGAGATGTATAAGGATTTTGTGGCCTCTGGTCGTTTGTCTGGTTCAAACCCTAACTCAAGGTTTTTAGATTTGCGAGGCTTTCTGACTTTTCAGTCGTGCTCGGCTCTATTTATGTTTTTAATGGTCTCTGTCCTCCGTAATATGGGTCGGCTCTACCAATAATACTATAAACTTTGTTCTTTGAAAATTGAAATGAAATTTTGAATGTAAAAGAGACTATATGGTTGTTTTGTTACCACTGCGTATTCGGCTTTGGGTTATCGTTCGTCCTTCTGTGCATTCGAACGTTGGAAAGTTTGTAAACGTTGTTGTTTGAATTCTAGGTCGTTGTTAACTGAACATTATGAACTGGAACTGTTGCTTCACCGCGTGCGAGAATGACTGGTAGTTTGGTAATTATGAATTCATTGTGATTCTGTCTATCTGCTTAGTATTTTACTGTGAAAAATGTTTGCACAGTAGCCAAAACAAATTAATAAATAGTAATGATACAGTAACTCATTAGATAGTGAAAACATAAATGAATTTTAAACAAACACTTGTACAGATAATACAGATGGACAATGGCTTCTCTGTTTTGAATGCTTGGTCTTTTTCTATTTCCTTTCCTTCTTAATTAACTCAACACTCCTCTCCTGAACTGAACCCCATTCTGTTACATTTGTTTTGACTTTGTAGTCTCTGTTTTTTAGTTGATGCTTACAGTTAATTTAACTGTTACAGAATATAGTTACAGAATTTCTACCTCTGTCAATAACTACATCCATCCAGTATTCCAAGACTTGTAGGAACAGTTGGTTGTTATTTTCCTAATTACATGGTCTATTCTCTAATTAATCAATTAAAACTACAGTAATCCTAAACTGGAAAATAAAAGAGGTATCTAACTTTTGTTGACTTTGTAAAATAAAAGTAAAGAAAAATTATTCCCCTAAGAATTTGACAGTTCAATCGATTTCTAGCTTTTGAACCTGGTTGGAGTTCTTTCTGCCCAGTCACGGTGAGCTGGATGCTCTTGCATCAAAATATCTCCATGACCAAAATGTCAACCCAACCGTCATATTGCTCCAGACACCCTCTAGAACACAAACTAAAATAGCTCCCCGCAGCAAGACCTTGGCTTCTTCAATATGATTAGAATTGTGATTGAGCATAGCCCGTCGCTTGGAGTGGTTCAGGTGATAATGCGAAAGTTCTTCTGGCTCAAGAGCACTGTCACAGGACCAGTGGTTCTGGTGATAATGCAAAAGTTGGTTTCCTGATTTATTTTTTTCTTTTTTTGTTACTTCCACCTATCCATTTAGTGAAGGAGTAACCAGGATTTGTTGAAGAATTTCTTGCCATTGCGTTATTTTCTGATGATCAAGAAATGGATTGGCGGGGCTCGTTTTACCATTCCCAATGAAGCACTAGTACTATCTATTCTTGTTCGAAGTGTTAAAATTTTATTCTCCCTACCCTCCTGGAAATCCTCATGGGAAAAGAGCATTTCATCATTTGATTCACTATCTGGTCTGAAGATGAAGAATCCTCTTCCTCCAAATGGGGAGGGCAACATGGCTTCCAAGCCTTAGATTAATCTTCTATTTTACTAGCATTTGAGCTAGGTGTCTTGTTTAGGAAAAGTTGTGTTCTCATACTCCAGTAATTGGGTCTAGTGGAAATCACCTTAAAGTTTTTTCTTGCAAGCCGTTACTCATGTTGAATTCTACACAGATCCTACCGAAACCATAAATTTCACTTTAGTCTCACATAATATTTGTGTCTAGGAAGCGACCTAGGGTGTTACAGATGCTTGTAGACACTGAATCATGCCATAGATGAGCCTACAAGTTTGAAAGTCGGACCCAAATGGGAGCTTTATGATTATTGTCATGGAGGGATCGAAGCCCGAGAACCAAGGGGTCATGAAAAGCCCCGCTTTTCCCTAGAACCATGGGCCCTTAGATAGAGCACTTTAGTAATCTTCCTAGCAAGCAAACTCAACTATGAAGAAGCCCTTAGAATAGAAGAGAACCTTGCAGGAAGTCCAATTTTAGTATATCCATTCATAAAGATCTCATGTTCAAGGCCACAACCCATTGAAATGACAGATTAGACCACACACGTTTCCAATAGCTTGTGAATATTTTCTAGATCTGGATGAGAAATGTCAATAGAGGGAATGTCCTCTAATTTTTCCACAATAAACTGACTAGGTGCATCTTGGGAAGGCAATGCTTTCCTTGGAGTTTGAGGGGTAGTTGAAAGAGGATGAACGCCCTGAAAAGTGTGGTTACAAAATTTTTATATGAGAAAGCCTGGGAGGAGGGCTTCCCCAAAAAACCCCTCACAAACGGAGAGTCAAAAGCACCAAAGAATCCTTACAAATATGATAAGTATATTTGATAAGTAGAGATTGAAAAAGGATTTTCTAATTGCTTATCTTCATAGAAGAGGCTTTGAACCCCGTGAGAAAACCCAAATTTGAGCTCTAGCAAAAGTTTGAAGTCCCTTGTGAGATCCGTAGGCCTCACCCAAAAAACACAAAGAGTGTCCAGACACCATTTTAACTGAGATCCGGAAAAAAAAAAAACTCTCGCATATGCCATGCTTTTGAAACAAAGCTTCCGCACCAACCAAGGTTTTTGGCAAAAGCTCTTTCTTCGCGGCCATAGCCTCTTACATGTTGGGAATTTCTGATAATTCCAAAACAAAAACGAACAGAGAATAATGCTCTGTTTTTTTTAACACAAGAAGCCGAGTTTTTCACACACACACAAAAAAAACTTTTGTATTCATTAACAAAGAACAATTGTTACAACAGGTCTTCGTCTTCCTGAGGGATTACCACAAGAACGCTTCAGTTCCAAAAAAATTTCACTGTCTCTCGTTGCAAATTGACACAGTTCTTCACAATGGCACCCAAACCGTAATATTTGTTCTCCAAAATGGTACAACACTATCTCTGCACTGCTATGCATTACAAAGAAAAAAAAAAAAAAAAAAAACTCTGTTCTTTCTGTAATAAAAAAAAAAAAAAAAAAAAATCTTACATACATGCTGCTGCGTGCTCCCTTTCGTTTCAACGAACTACTAAAAACAAAATGATATACGTTTTTACTTGTGCTACTTCTGTGAATAAAAAAAAACAATAAAATTAAAAGCTTTTACCTACATTTACCAACCGTAGTAAATTTTTCATTTATTGTTTCACTGACAAAACTAGCGGTCAATGAAAATTCACTTCACGTCACGTAATAGATAGCAGGCCTGTACATCAACCGTTGGTTTCAATTGGATGGCTGAGATTGGTTTGAAGAAGGTGTGATGTGCGATTTGTGATTTGGATCACATCACAACGTCGTGTCAGCGGAAGAGAAAGAGTGAAGCACTAACATATGGGTGCGATTTGCGATTTGCGATCGATCGCATCGCAGAATCGCAATCGGCAGAAGGCACAGGGTGTAATGAAGGCAACAGGGCATGGACACGATTTGCAATAGAAATAAGATCACATCGCAAAAAAAAGACGTTGAAGTTGGAATTAGCATTTCAAAGCTCCCCTTTAATTTCAACTACTGGGTTATCAGTCATACCCAGACATTTCCTCAAAAACTCAAAACTTTTCTGCCCCAATGGTTTGGTCAGAATATCTGCAACCTGCTCCGGAGTTCTGCAGTGTTATAAAACAATTTCTCCATTGTTTACCAATTCCCTGATGTAATGAAACTTTCTGTCAATGTGTTTCGTTCTTTTATGAAACACAAAATTCTTGGATAATGCAATAGCTGAGCTATTGTCACAAAAAATCATAGTTCCTTTTGCTTGCTCTTGGCATAAGCTCCTTAACATCCTTCTCATCCAAATTGCTTGACACGTTTCTACTGTAGCTGCCACATATTCTGCCTCTGCTGTAGACAACGCTACAATAGGATGTTTTTTAGAAGCCCATGAAATGGCTCCTAAACCCATGTGAAAAACATAAGCGGATGTGATTTTCCGATCATCTACACTTCCAGCCCAATCACTATTAGTGTATCCAATTAAATCTAAACATTATGAAGTAGTATATAAAATACCAAACCTTTTAGTACCTTTAACATACCTCAGAATCCTTTTTGCTACTTTCCAATGTGTTTCTTTTGGTCTCTCCATAAATCTGGAAATCAAACTAATAGCATGTATTATATCCGGCCTAGTTGCAGTCAAATACATGAGGCTGCCAACTATGCTCTTGTACAAACTAGGATCAAAATCCTTGTTGTTGTCCTCTTTGCTGAGTTTTAATCCCATCACTGTGGGAGTGATTGCTACTTTGCTCTCCTGCATATTAAATCTTTCCAACACTTCATTAACATATTTCGTTTGTGAGATAAAAATCCCATTTCCATTTTCTTCTACTTCTATTCCTAAGAAGTATCTCAGCAAACCCATGTCAGTCATTTCAAATTCTTCTTTCATGACTATTTTGAAATTTTCAATAAGTTAATCATCATTACCTGTGAAAATAACATCATCAACATTTAACACAACAATTAGTATTTTACCATCCTTTTCTTTGATGTAGAGGGTGGGTTCTCCCTCACACTTTTCAAATCCTTTTTCCAGTAGATAGGAATCTATCCTACTGTACCACGCTCTTGGTGCTTGCTTCAGCCCATAAAGAGCTTTATTCAATCTGCACAATTTGTACTCTTGGCCTTTATTTTCATAGCCTAGAGGTTATTCAATGTAAACCTCTTCCATTAACACTCCATTTAGGAATGCTGACTTCATGTCCATTTGGTAAAATTTCCACTTGCTTTGTGCTGCTATGGACAGCACTGCTCTCACAATTTCCATTCTAGCAACCAGTGCGAAATTTTCCTCATAGTCTCTCCCATACTGCTGCTTATATCCTTTGACAACAAGTCTTGCCTTGCGTCTTTCTATTTTTCCTTCAGCATTACTCTTGGTCTTGTAGACCCATTTAACTCCAATGACCTCCTTTCCTTTTGGTAGTTCAACTAAATCTCATGTCTTGTTTCTTTCTATGGCATTGATCTCCCATCCATAGCTTCTATCCATTTCCTATCCTTAATTTCTTCTTTGAAATGAACAGGGTCATCAACATGACAATATAAAGCAAACAAAGAGTTCATACCTTCATTTGTTGCCTCTTGTTCATAAATGTCACTTAAATTTCTGAACTTCTTACCTCTTTCATTTGGTGTACTAGTGCTTGAAGAAACACTTGAATTTCCTCCTTGTGGTGTGCTTGGAGAAGCACTTTCATTTCTCCTCGAGGGTGTCACTTGTTGCCCTTGTGTTGGTGCTGCTGTTTGGGGATGTATTTCAGCCATCTCCTCATCATCTTCATCATGTGACAAAGAGTTTTTAACATTCACTGTTTTCTCTATGCTTCCATCCCAAGCTTCCCCCTCAATGAACTGAACATCTCTACTCACAATAATCTTCTTGGTGGATGGGTTATACAACCTATAAGCTTTGGATTCTTCATTGTATCAATGAAAATACATTTCTCCCCTTTGTTGTCCAACTTCTTCCTTAGTTGATCTGGAATGTGTGCATAAGCCACACATCCAAAAACTTTCATGTGGGTGACTTCTTGCTTTGTCCCACTCCATGCTTCTTCCGACACTCTGTTCATGATTGCTTTTGTTGGGCATCTATTAAAAATGTACGCTACATAGTGTATAGCTTCAGCCCAATAATCATTTGGCAAATTCTTTGCCTTTAACATACTCCTCGCCATATCCATGATTGTCCTATTCTTCCTTCCAACAACTCCATTTTGCTGCGGAGTGTACCTAGTGGTAAACTACTTATGAATTCCATTTTCTCTACCAAAACGTAAAAATTCTTTGGAGATATACTCACCTCCTCTATCATTTCTTAGAACTTTGATATGCAGCCCACTTTGGTTTTCTACAAGTGTTTTGAAATTGCCAAATCTTTCAAACACTTCACTTTTGTTCTTCAGGAAATAAACCCAAGTTTTTCTAGTAAAATCATCAATAAATGTTAGTATATAGTGGCTGCCTGCAAGTGATGGAGTTTTCATCGGTCCACATAAATCTGAGTGGACAATCTCTAAGGGTGCTTTTCCCTTATGCTTTTTCTAGATGGAAAACTTTCTCTATGTTGTTTCCCCAAGATACAACCTTCACAAAGGCTGTCTGGTTTCTCTATCAATGCTAATCCTCTTACCATTCCTTTTCTATTCAGCAAGTTAAGACCTCCAAAGTTGAGATGTCCAAATATCAAGTGCCACAACCAACTTTCATATTTTGGTTTGCTTTGGAAAGTCTCTTGTGTCACTGCTGCTATTTCTTCTCCATTTTTTAAATTTGCTTTCATTCTAAGAGGGAACATCCTGTTCCTTGTCATCTTCACTTCAGCAATACATTGTTTGTTGGGTGTTTTATACATGATGGTGCATACATCATTCACAAAGAAAACATTGTACCCCTTTTGAACAAGCTGTCCAATACTTAAGAGGTTACATTTCATTTCAGGAACATAATAAACATTTGCTATGGTTTTCTTTTCACCTTTCCTTGTTAAAACATTTACTTCTCCTTTTACCATAACAGAAACTTTACTATTAGTCCCTAGTGTGACTTGTGACTTCACACTCTAATCTAACATAAAAAATAGGGCTATGTTTCCTGTCATATGGTTACTGCAACTGGAGTCTAGAAACCATACATCTTCACTCTTTGCTTCAGCCATATTACAGGCTAAAAACAAATTATCTTGGCTGATATTTTCTCTAGTGAAATTTGCACTAATTCTATTATTCATATCATGATTCTTCTTCCTACATTCATTTGCATAATGCCCATATTTTTTACAATAGTGAAATTGGACATTGGATTTATCATACCTTTGTCCTTGAGCATGATGTTGTTCGCTTTGCTGGCTGCTGCCTTGGCTTTCGTTCTGATTTGGATTGCTGCCTCTTCCTTGAGCATTTGTTGGATTGTTTCTTCCACCTCTGTTTTGGCTTCTGCCTCTTCCTCTCTTGTTTCCTTTGCCTTGACCTCTTCCTCTTCCAAAGAACATCTGGGTCTTAAAGGCATACTCTAGAGATGAGTTTTCATTTCTACTCAATCTCTGCTCATGTGTTATCAGTGATGCATGTAGTTCATCAACTGAGAATTTTGTGAGATCCTTTGTCTCTTCTATGGTGGTGACAATCACATCGAACTTTGAGGGTAGGACCCTCAATAGTTTCTCCACAATCCTCCTTTCTTCAAGAACTTCTCCATGAGAGCTTATTTGTGTGACCAGACCAATTACTTGTGTAAAGAATGAGTCAATATTATGACTCCTTCATGCATAGATTCTCAAAAT
>APFE031268809.1:20237-50553 GCA_000404065.3 Pinus taeda
CTCCCTTTCGTTTCAACGAACTACTAAAAACAAAATGATATACGTTTTTACTTGTGCTACTTCTGTGAATAAAAAAAAACAATAAAATTAAAAGCTTTTACCTACATTTACCAACCGTAGTAAATTTTTCATTTATTGTTTCACTGACAAAACTAGCGGTCAATGAAAATTCACTTCACGTCACGTAATAGATAGCAGGCCTGTACATCAACCGTTGGTTTCAATTGGATGGCTGAGATTGGTTTGAAGAAGGTGTGATGTGCGATTTGTGATTTGGATCACATCACAACGTCGTGTCAGCGGAAGAGAAAGAGTGAAGCACTAACATATGGGTGCGATTTGCGATTTGCGATCGATCGCATCGCAGAATCGCAATCGGCAGAAGGCACAGGGTGTAATGAAGGCAACAGGGCATGGACACGATTTGCAATAGAAATAAGATCACATCGCAAAAAAAAGACGTTGAAGTTGGAATTAGCATTTCAAAGCTCCCCTTTAATTTCAACTACTGGGTTATCAGTCATACCCAGACATTTCCTCAAAAACTCAAAACTTTTCTGCCCCAATGGTTTGGTCAGAATATCTGCAACCTGCTCCGGAGTTCTGCAGTGTTATAAAACAATTTCTCCATTGTTTACCAATTCCCTGATGTAATGAAACTTTCTGTCAATGTGTTTCGTTCTTTTATGAAACACAAAATTCTTGGATAATGCAATAGCTGAGCTATTGTCACAAAAAATCATAGTTCCTTTTGCTTGCTCTTGGCATAAGCTCCTTAACATCCTTCTCATCCAAATTGCTTGACACGTTTCTACTGTAGCTGCCACATATTCTGCCTCTGCTGTAGACAACGCTACAATAGGATGTTTTTTAGAAGCCCATGAAATGGCTCCTAAACCCATGTTTCTGAAAACTTATTATGTCTTTATATGTTCTCTATATCTATTCTCATGTGCCATTCAGCATGTAGTTTATCAATTTATTATATATAGTCTATTATATGTATATAAAATACCAACCTTTTATCCTTAACATTACCAGAATCCTTTTTCTACTTTCCAATGTTTTCTTCTCATAATCTGAAATACAACTCAATAGCATCTTATATCCGCCTAGTTGCAGTCAAATAACAGAGGTTCCAACTATGCTCTTGTACAAACTAGGATCAAAATCCTTGTTGTTGTCCTCTTTGCTGAGTTTTAATCCCATCACTGTGGGAGTGATTGCTACTTTGCTCTCCTGCATATTAAATCTTTCCAACACTTCATTAACATATTTCGTTTGTGAGATAAAAATCCCATTTCCATTTTCTTCTACTTCTATTCCTAAGAAGTATCTCAGCAAACCCATGTCAGTCATTTCAAATTCTTCTTTCATGACTATTTTGAAATTTTCAATAAGTTAATCATCATTACCTGTGAAAATAACATCATCAACATTTAACACAACAATTAGTATTTTACCATCCTTTTCTTTGATGTAGAGGGTGGGTTCTCCCTCACACTTTTCAAATCCTTTTTCCAGTAGATAGGAATCTATCCTACTGTACCACGCTCTTGGTGCTTGCTTCAGCCCATAAAGAGCTTTATTCAATCTGCACAATTTGTACTCTTGGCCTTTATTTTCATAGCCTAGAGGTTATTCAATGTAAACCTCTTCCATTAACACTCCATTTAGGAATGCTGACTTCATGTCCATTTGGTAAAATTTCCACTTGCTTTGTGCTGCTATGGACAGCACTGCTCTCACAATTTCCATTCTAGCAACCAGTGCGAAATTTTCCTCATAGTCTCTCCCATACTGCTGCTTATATCCTTTGACAACAAGTCTTGCCTTGCGTCTTTCTATTTTTCCTTCAGCATTACTCTTGGTCTTGTAGACCCATTTAACTCCAATGACCTCCTTTCCTTTTGGTAGTTCAACTAAATCTCATGTCTTGTTTCTTTCTATGGCATTGATCTCCCATCCATAGCTTCTATCCATTTCCTATCCTTAATTTCTTCTTTGAAATGAACAGGGTCATCAACATGACAATATAAAGCAAACAAAGAGTTCATACCTTCATTTGTTGCCTCTTGTTCATAAATGTCACTTAAATTTCTGAACTTCTTACCTCTTTCATTTGGTGTACTAGTGCTTGAAGAAACACTTGAATTTCCTCCTTGTGGTGTGCTTGGAGAAGCACTTTCATTTCTCCTCGAGGGTGTCACTTGTTGCCCTTGTGTTGGTGCTGCTGTTTGGGGATGTATTTCAGCCATCTCCTCATCATCTTCATCATGTGACAAAGAGTTTTTAACATTCACTGTTTTCTCTATGCTTCCATCCCAAGCTTCCCCCTCAATGAACTGAACATCTCTACTCACAATAATCTTCTTGGTGGATGGGTTATACAACCTATAAGCTTTGGATTCTTCATTGTATCAATGAAAATACATTTCTCCCCTTTGTTGTCCAACTTCTTCCTTAGTTGATCTGGAATGTGTGCATAAGCCACACATCCAAAAACTTTCATGTGGGTGACTTCTTGCTTTGTCCCACTCCATGCTTCTTCCGACACTCTGTTCATGATTGCTTTTGTTGGGCATCTATTAAAAATGTACGCTACATAGTGTATAGCTTCAGCCCAATAATCATTTGGCAAATTCTTTGCCTTTAACATACTCCTCGCCATATCCATGATTGTCCTATTCTTCCTTCCAACAACTCCATTTTGCTGCGGAGTGTACCTAGTGGTAAACTACTTATGAATTCCATTTTCTCTACCAAAACGTAAAAATTCTTTGGAGATATACTCACCTCCTCTATCATTTCTTAGAACTTTGATATGCAGCCCACTTTGGTTTTCTACAAGTGTTTTGAAATTGCCAAATCTTTCAAACACTTCACTTTTGTTCTTCAGGAAATAAACCCAAGTTTTTCTAGTAAAATCATCAATAAATGTTAGTATATAGTGGCTGCCTGCAAGTGATGGAGTTTTCATCGGTCCACATAAATCTGAGTGGACAATCTCTAAGGGTGCTTTTCCCTTATGCTTTTTCTAGATGGAAAACTTTCTCTATGTTGTTTCCCCAAGATACAACCTTCACAAAGGCTGTCTGGTTTCTCTATCAATGCTAATCCTCTTACCATTCCTTTTCTATTCAGCAAGTTAAGACCTCCAAAGTTGAGATGTCCAAATATCAAGTGCCACAACCAACTTTCATATTTTGGTTTGCTTTGGAAAGTCTCTTGTGTCACTGCTGCTATTTCTTCTCCATTTTTTAAATTTGCTTTCATTCTAAGAGGGAACATCCTGTTCCTTGTCATCTTCACTTCAGCAATACATTGTTTGTTGGGTGTTTTATACATGATGGTGCATACATCATTCACAAAGAAAACATTGTACCCCTTTTGAACAAGCTGTCCAATACTTAAGAGGTTACATTTCATTTCAGGAACATAATAAACATTTGCTATGGTTTTCTTTTCACCTTTCCTTGTTAAAACATTTACTTCTCCTTTTACCATAACAGAAACTTTACTATTAGTCCCTAGTGTGACTTGTGACTTCACACTCTAATCTAACATAAAAAATAGGGCTATGTTTCCTGTCATATGGTTACTGCAACTGGAGTCTAGAAACCATACATCTTCACTCTTTGCTTCAGCCATATTACAGGCTAAAAACAAATTATCTTGGCTGATATTTTCTCTAGTGAAATTTGCACTAATTCTATTATTCATATCATGATTCTTCTTCCTACATTCATTTGCATAATGCCCATATTTTTTACAATAGTGAAATTGGACATTGGATTTATCATACCTTTGTCCTTGAGCATGATGTTGTTCGCTTTGCTGGCTGCTGCCTTGGCTTTCGTTCTGATTTGGATTGCTGCCTCTTCCTTGAGCATTTGTTGGATTGTTTCTTCCACCTCTGTTTTGGCTTCTGCCTCTTCCTCTCTTGTTTCCTTTGCCTTGACCTCTTCCTCTTCCAAAGAACATCTGGGTCTTAAAGGCATACTCTAGAGATGAGTTTTCATTTCTACTCAATCTCTGCTCATGTGTTATCAGTGATGCATGTAGTTCATCAACTGAGAAGTTTGTGAGATCCTTTGTCTCTTCTATGGTGGTGACAATCACATCGAACCTTGAGGGTAGGATCCTCAATAGTTTCTCCACAATCCTCATTTCTTCAAGAATCTCTCCATGAGACCTTATCTATGTGACCAGACCAATCACATGTGTGAAGAATGAGTCAATATTATCTGACTCCTTCATGGAGAAATTCTCAAAATCTCTCCTCAACAACTGTAGTTTTGTTGTCTTCACTTTCTCCATGCCTTGATAGGCTATCTTGAGAGTTTGCCATGCTTCTTTGGATCTCTTGGCTATTGCTATCCTTGGAAACACACTCTCATGCACTGCTTGATACAAAAAGTAGAGGGCTTTAGAATCCTTCTTCTTATTGCTCTTCAACAGTTCTTTCTCTGCCTGAGTCAAATTATTAAACTCATCTTCATTTGTTGGTTCTTCAAAACCATCCTCAACAAATTCCCATAAGTCTTGGGAAGCAAGCAAAGCTCTCATAGTTATTGCCCAATAGTCATAGTTTTTCTCATTAAATTGTGGGAGCTGAGTATTACAGATACCCATGCTAGTGTTGGCTCCAGCCATTCTTGCACTCTTAACTATGATTCAAAATACTTGACTGTGTATTTAAAATAACTGATTGTCCTCAACAGTAACACAAAAAACTAACTTGAGAAATACCTTGGATTCTTTTTGAATGAGTCTTCACTCTGCTGGAGAAGCTGCTGCAGCAATAAATCCTTCCTTCAGCTTCTTTGACACCTTCAAAGAGCCTAGACAAGCTCTGATACCATGTTGGGAATTTCTGATAATTCCAGAACAAAAACGAACAGAAAATAATGCTCTATTTTTTTTTAACACGGGAAACAGAGTTTTTCACACACACAACAAAAACTTTTGTATTCATTAACAAAGAACAACTGTTACAACAGGTCTTCCTCTTCTTGAGGGATTACCACAAGAACGCTTCGGTTCCAAAAAAAAATCACTTTCTATGCTTGCAAATTGACACAGTTCTTCACAACGTCGCCCAGACCGTAATATTTGTCCTCCAAAATGGATACAACACTATCTCTGCACTGCTGCGCATTACAAAGAAAGAAAAAAAACTCGGTCTCTTTTCTGTAAAAAAAAAAAAAAAAAATCTTACATACGCGCAGCTGCGTGCTCCCTTTCGTTTCAACGAACTACTAAGAACAAAATGATATTACATTTTTACTTGTGCTACTCCTGTGAATTAAAAAAAACAATAAAATTAAAAGCTTTTATCTACGTTTACCAACAGTACTAAATTTTTCATTTATCGTTTCACTGACAAAACTGGCGGTCAATGAAAATTCACTTCACATCACGTAATAGATAGTAGGCCTGTACATCAACCGTTGGTTTCAATCGGATGGCTGAGATCGGTTTGAAGAAGGTGGTGGCGAATATGATTCAAAGGCATTCCATGAGTAATACAAACAACATAGAATTAGAAGACAATTTACAACTAGGTACACACTGCAGCAAAATGGTGTAGCGGAGAGAAAGCACAGGACAATTATGAACATCTCAAGAAGCATGTTGAAAGGAAGAAATGTATCTAATGAGTACTGGGCAAAAGAAATTGTATGTGCTATTTATGTTATCAACAGATCTCCTACAAAGAGTGTGATGAACAAAGTGTCAGAACAAGCATGGTCAGATATGCCTTGTAGCGTATCTCATCTCAGAGTATTTGGATGTGTAGTTTATGCACATGTGCCTAAACAGCTAAGAGGCAAATTGGATGATAAAAGTGAAAAATGCATATTTACTGGTTATAGTGAGCAATCAAAAGCTTATAATTGTATAACACTGTCACGAAGAAGACCATAATTAGCAGAGATGTTGTGTTCAAAGAACAAGAGTCGTGGAATGGTAGTATAGACAAAACAATTGATGCACAAGTGCCACTAATGGAAGAAGATGATGTAGCAGAAAAGTAGCAGCAAGAATCACAGGTGAAAACACCAAAAAGAGACACACCAACAAGGACTCCAAGATTTTATGAGTAGCATGGATCTTCAAGCAAATCAACAGATCAAGATTCTCCCAACAATCAATTAGATGATGAATCAAGTAATGGTAAGAGAAATATGATAACTCTGAAAGATATTTATGATGATTTGGATGTTAGTTCAAATTTTACATGGTTGTCATTCAAACCTTCTTCGTTTGAAGAAGAAATCAGAGATGAAAATTAGGTGCAAGCCATGGATGAAAAAATTGAAGCTATTGAAAAGAATGATACATGGGATTTGGTTGATTTGCCAAAAGACAAAAATATCATTGGTGTAAAATGGGTGTACAAAACAAAATCGAATGAGAAAGGTGAAATTGACAGATTTAAAGCACGACTTGTAGCACAAGGATTCTCGCAGCAACTGGGAATAGACTTTGGAGAAACGTTTGCTCCGGTAGCCAAATTGGATATTGTAAGAGTGGTTCTAGCCATAGCAACTCAGGACAAATGGAAAGTATATCAGATGAAATTAAAACAACCATGATGAAATAATTTTAGATGAAAAATCTCGGACTTATGAAATAATTTCTTGGCATAGAAGGTGAGCAATCTGAAGAAAAAAATAAATAAATAAATAAAAAAAAATAAATAAAATAAATAATAATAATAAAGTAAAAAAAATAAATAAATAAATAAAAATAAAATAAATAAATAAATAAAAAATAAATAAAAATAATAATAATAATAAATAAATAAATTATTTGCCAAAATAAATATGCTAGAGATTTGTTGAAAATATTCATGATGGAAAATTGCAAACCTATCCATACACCATTTGCAACAAGTAAAAATTTGAGCAAGTATGATGAAGGGTCATATTTCAATCCAGCTCTATTCAAAAGATTGGTTGGCAACCTCATGTATCTCACAGCTACAAGACCAGATATTATGCGAGGAGTGAGTTTGATTTCTAGGTTTATGGAAACTCCAAATGACACACATTGGAGTGTAGGAAAAATAATTCTAACATACGTAGCAGGAACTAGAGATTGTCGCATAATGTATGCAAGCATAGATAAGAAGGATTCGATTGGGTACACAAACAGTGATTTTTCATGTAGTTTGGATGATAGGAAGAGCACTTCTGGTTAAGTATTCCATCTTGGTTCAGGTGTGATTTCATGTCATCCAGGTGGATATTGGTGGCCACCCGCCTATTCCACCTAGAACCCCCAGTCAGTTTCATCTGTTTCCTTGTTCATTTTAGCATTTACTATTTTTAGCAGTTTTTCGAGTCCTGAACTTCCGGAGCAGTTTTGACCCCCTAAACGGCAATTTTTGGGGTTTGCGGCTGACTTGTAGTCATAGATAAGGGCATGTGGCAAAACCTATACTGCTCAAGGAGACTTTTCCAATAAGGTACCATACGCACCAAACGGAGATAATATGATCAAGTTACGACCGCTAGAAGTTGGTTGCTCAACTAACCCCACGAGGCCCACAAACTCTTGGTGTTACATCTCCTGGGGTTAGGGTTTTGGTTGTTTAGGGTTTTCTCATGTTTTCCAAATAAATAGCCCTTGAGCCCTCATTTAACATAGTTTAGAGGCATGTAGCCACCACATCTCTTCTCAGAGATAAGCTACCATCGCCTAAGCTATCTTATTTCCATTATGTTTGTAAGCATAGTTCAATATTTTTCTATTAATGAAATGAAGTGTTTTTCTACTGCATCTCTCTGTTTATGATTATATTGTAAGATGTTTTGTTCCTGTTTAATTTTGGATCAGTGCTATCAGAGCGGTCTGCTCTTTCTCTGTTTTTATTTGCATGTCCCTAATAAGGGCAGGGTATAAGGAGTTAGAGTTTGATCTGGTTGAACCATTGCAAGATCGGCCTCACAAAACCCAACGACCTCCCATGGCAGAATAAAGGAAAGCCGAGGGGGTAGGATATTCTTTCAAAATGTTGCTCGAGGAAGCCCTTGAATGACAGAGTGACGCGTTGATGGATAACTTTGCCCATATCCTCGACGACTACCTATAGGGGATGCGTCTTCATCCAACAACAACTTTTGGAGGTGCCACTCCTTTTAAGGTACAAGTTAACTTCTATATTCCCATATTCGAAGGCATAATAGATACAAACGTCATAGATAAATGGTTAAATCTATTGGAAGGATATTTTTCAGTTCATGACTTTTCCAATCAGGAAAAGATTACTTTTGCACTTCTTAAAGTTGCTCCACACATCAAGGATTGGTGGGAAACCTACTGTGAACAAAAGGACAAGAGCGAAACCTCACTATTTTCAGCTGCACCCACTTGGAATTCTTTTCAAGATGCCATCAAGGAACAATATTACCCAGTCGGGAGCTATGGATACAAATAGTACATAAAGTGGACCATGCTACGGCAAGGAAGAGACCAAGATGTGCGAGATTTCACAAACACTTTCCATATCCTTCGCACAAATCTGGGTGTCAAGGATACTGAGTTACATTTGGTTCTCAAGTACTGCAACTGTCTACACAAGTACATCCAAGATGAGATGGAGTTCCTGGACGTTTCCTCGCTCGGCACGGCATGTCGGTATGCCATAAACATTGTGCAGAATTTTAAGAAGAAGAAATAGGACTTTGGATCTACGAAGCCAAAGCAAGGAATAGGTGACCCCAAACTAGAGAACAAAGGACCAAGCCAAGGTAGGACAACCCGTCGAAGCCACAAGCAAAGAACAACACCTTGAAGATGAAGAAGGACAAGGGAAAATGGTGTGAGTTCTGTAAGAGCTCCACTCACAATACAAGTGAGTGTTGGGCCAAGCCGCCACTGATGTCCAAGTTGAAGTCTTCCGAATTAGATGCAGGTTTAGAGTCTGAATTAGAAATCGATAAGGGAACTAACAAAGGGAAATAGATCATTGATACAAATTTCAGTGCCACCGTGGCCACCACCAATATCCATAATATTGAGCCTGAAGATACAGAGCCGGGGGAACACCTCTTCCACTCACAAATGTGGGTGAAGGGTTCTCCGCTGCAGTTCATTATCGACAGCGAGATCCAAAAGAACCTCATTTTAGAAGAGGTTGTGAAGTGGTTGGGCCTAAAGCCTATAGCACATCCACAGTCATACACCATCATGTGGCTTCACCAAGGACGAGATCTTCATGTCAGCCAGTAGTGTTGCCTTCCCTACAGCATCAAGCCCTTCACGGATGAGGTATTGTGTGATGTTTCTCCTCTTAAATTTTGTGATTTATTGTTAGGACAACCATACTTGTGGAAGTGACATGTTTTATATGAGTCTAGACCTCGCTCTGTGATTATTACTTTGGCTAATAAGTTGTACGGGATACTAGAGGTAGCCCCGCCTACCGCCATCTCTTTGATCACTCCAAAGAAATGCAGTAAGATCATTTACCAGACCAATAATTTTTTTTTTTTACTTATGACTCACCCCCAAGGCAAGAAGAAGGTTGTGGCCATGGCTTCCAGGCAAGGCTCCTCTGCACAGCGACAACAGATGGACAAGTTCATGGAGGAGTACAGGGATATTTTTGCCTCACCCACAGGGGTACCTCTACACTGTCAGGTCAAGCACTCCATCGATCTAACCCTAGGCTCACCGCTGCCGAAAGGACTGAACTATCGATGCTCTGCTTTGGAGAACAATGAGATCAAGAGGCAAATTCAGGAACTATTGCAGAAAGAGCACATCAGACCAAGCTCATCACCTTTTCAGAGCCCAATTTTATTGGGACAAAAGAAGGATGGGAGTTGGAGGCTCTATATTAGCTATCAAGCACTGAACAAGATCACTATCCGAAATAGGTACCAATCTCGTGGATTGATGATCTTTTGGACCAACTCAAGGGGACCAAATGTTTCAGAAAGACTGATTTGAAGGCAGGTTATCACCAGGTGCTTATCGAACCTTCGATGTGTGGAAGACTACCTTCAAATCGAAGGAGGGCCTTTTCGAATGGTTGGTCATGCCATTCAAATTGACGAATGGCCTTGCAACCTTCATGAGATTGATGGATGACATCTTGTGACCCTTCACCAATGCATTCGTGGTGGTGTATTTAGATGATGTCTTGATCTTTAGCTAGAGTTGGGAAGAGCACCTCCACCATATTTAACAGATCCTTCAAACCATGTGCCAACATAAGTTGTGTGCTAGCTTAGAGAAATACACCTTTGGCCTGAACCAGGTTCAATATCTAGGGTACATCATTGATGAGAAGGGTGTACATGTGCACTCATCCAGGATACAAATCATTCGAGATTGACCAGCCCCAACCACTCTAACAAAGCTCCGCATCTTTTTGGGTCTTGTCAATTTCTACCATAGGTTCGTGTTCGGTTTCTCTCATATCACTTGGCCTTTTAGTAAAGTCACTAAGGGCGGAGCAAAATAAAAAAAAAAATTTGGTTGAAACCCCAACAACAAGTGTTCTCCGTGTTGAAAAATCACCTTTTTCTGCACCAGTGCTCACATTACCATACCTGCAACAACCATTCGAGATTGAGACAGATGCCTCTCACTATGTTATTGGTGCAATTCTTACTCAGCATGGGCATCCAATGGCTTACCATAGTGAGACACTTTCAGACACAGTTCAAAAGTACCCCACTTATGACAAAGAAATGTATTCCATTGTGCAAGTTCTGTTGTCAATGGAAGCATTACATTCTGGGGAAGCAAATGGTCATCCACACAGACCACCTGTTGTAGCATGCATTTTTTGTTACATTTAATATTCATGTTTCATTCAAGAATCACTTGAAAATATATTAAAAAAAAGGATAAGGGAAGAGGGAAATATAATAAATTACATATCGGAATCAAAACACAAAAAGAATTGGCCCATGCGATAAAATTAAATTGCAATATAAACAATTATATGAAGCCATAATCAATATATATATACAATTATATGAAGCCATGCGATAAAGTTAAATTGCAATATAAATAATCATATGAAGCCATAATCAATATAGTTTAGCCTATGACTACTATTGTTCTCATAGGATCAAAGTTATTGTCTGATATCATTGGAGTTGTGAAGGGTCTCAGTCAGTGGGAGTCATGAGGTCACACATGTTATACAGTCAGATAGAGTCAAAAGGGGTTAGGTTTAAGTTGTTCATCAATCAGAACCATACGAAATGAAGTTCGTTTAGTCTAAAGTTTTGATAGTCATGAGGTTTGGTCATTAAACTTATTTTAAATTCTTATCCCCTATGCCTATCTACCCCATGTTTCCCTATTTCCCACCATATTTCCCCATGACACCACTACCACTTCCCTATACTCATCACATGTACAATCCTCATGTATAGCATGCAACCCCCCCATTACCTAAGAGACATTATGCTCCCAACACTTGAATGATTTCCCATTCTTTATGCTCATGCCAAATCAAGTGGAGCACTCTAACTCATCAGTTCAAATCTTCATTGAACTATAAGACAAAAGACAAGGGGTAATTCAAATTTGTATGCCACCTTATTCTCATGCCACTGTATAGTCATGAAAACTATGCCTAATCCGAGAACATAGAATCCCTATAGGATACCTCGGATCGATTCCCAGCTCGAAGTTGATGAGAAATTGAGTTCACACTCACTCTGGGAATTTCCTATGCAAGCTCTGTTTCAGTCACCATTTTTCATAATGGTTTATGACCAAATGGAGCCAAATTTAGATCAAATGAAAGAGGTTTTTCTCAAACATGGGTCAAAGAAAAATAAGCTCTTCCGGTTTATATACAGGTGTCACATATTGAGAGATTTTATTGCATCTTCAAAGCCCATTTTTCGGACTGCACAAATACTCTATTTTAAGTCAATTTTTTGCAAGGTATTTTATAGGAAGTTGGGAAAGATTTTAGAGAAAATGAGAGAGGTTTATCTTCAAAATCCTATCATCTACAATAGTGTCCTTCATTTTTTAAATAGGTGTTATTGTTTATGAGATATGGCCCATTGAAAATACGTTATGCAAGCGCTATGTAGTCTGTGCTCACACTACTACACACATGTTGGAGGGAAGCCACCTATTAGGTTTTCAGGGGGATGACATGGAGCACGTGTGGCAGCCATCTCACTTCCTTAGTATTCTACCACGTGCTAGTTTCAAAAGCCTAAATTTTTGGATGTTGCGTAGCCTTTTGCACACTCAGAAAGCAACTTTATGCTTTTTACTATTTTACTTCATGTTGATCATGTTCGGAGATATGTTGGTTTTCTATTTAGGAAAAGTTTTCTTTTAGAGATAAAAAAATACTTTTATGTTTTATGTTTTTGAGGAAAAGTATTTGGAAAAACAAAAGTTTTCCTCCTTTCAGTTTTAAGATCAATCCTCTGTTGGAACAAATGTGCATTGAATTTATACATGATGTTATCCTATGTATGAACTATATAAGATGATGAATACATATGGAAAAAGTTGTTGATGATGTTGGGGCAGGGTCCCCTAAGATCAATTTTGGGGCAACAACCCAAGTTTTGTGGAAAAAATCCCAAGTTTTGTTGCAAAGAATGTAAAGTCTCCACAAATTGTGGTCGCAGAGCGCGTAGATGGTAAAGTTTCATAAAAGGTTCTTACCCTTCTATTATGTAAGTTGTGTCAACTTGTATAGACCTACCCATGGTCTGTGGACCATGGGATTGTATAAAAAGGAGAGTCTTAAAGAGTCTAAGGCAGTTCATAAGTTCAGTTCATGAAGACAAATGCAATGGGTCATTAGAAGAAAGAGCGAAGAGTCTTAGAGGAGAAGAGAGGCTCTACAGTTGTGTGTGTAGAGGACTAGAGTAGAGTCTGCAGCTGAGTGCATGGACCCCTACAACTGAGTGCGTGGGGAAGTATTGAGTCTGTAAGAAGAACTGAAGTATCAATAAAGAGATTATTCTGGAAATATATGTGTTTTGTCTATCTATTTCTGCTATGAATGAATGCACTTTTACGGTATGATGAATGATGTGTTTATGAATTAACACTGTATTGATGCGCGATTTTACATGGTTTACATTGTCACATGAACGCAAGTAATAATAATTTTTTACATGAATAATATCTTATTGCATGTTAATATTATCAAACACTTAAGACGATCTGGGAAAATACAGATTTAAGGGTAATCACAGAGGTGCGTAAGGGTTAATTCACCTGTTTAGGGTCCGCGAAAGACATTCATAGACCTTCGAGAAGGTATATAATCTAATTAAGAGAAGTTATATCAATAAACCCTCGGGTCTTATCGACCTACACAAAGTCAGGTTTAGGGCATAAAAAGACATCACGCTCATCTCTAGGTGTAGAAATTTGGTTTCAGCATCCCCCATACTGCTTCGGGTGTGACTTTAGTCCGTGTTCAATAGATTGATGTTGAAAGGGCTAGTAGTGTAGGGATTTTTTGGCGAAAATAACTGTGAACCTAGGTCAAGCCCACTAAGCCAACAAATGGTTTATTTTCTGGGACATGGATCTGCATAAAGAGATGTCTGATGTCACGTCACTAGAATCCAACAAAGAAAGAAATTGAGGAGTGGTTGGATAGAAAGATCCACAAATTCGCGGCACAAGAATATAGGAATCCGCAATTGACAAAATAATTGCGTGTATCTGTAGACAGAGATACACAAAATTTTCTTGTGTTCCTTCCTGATTGACGTATACAAGTGGATTGCTAAATTAGCAAATGGATAGGGAAGGTGGAGGCTTGACGGTCCAATAATGTGGACCCCAGAGTTAGTGTGGAGATTGGAAGCTTCTGAAGATAAGATCGTGTGCTATTGATGATTGGCTTGATCATGTCATCAGAGGGTTTGTGATAGAGTTTGTGGTCAATACCTCAATCAACTACAGTGAAGCAGAGTTACGCTTCTTCAAGGGACCGCGAGGTAAGTATTTGAGATCTTTGAATACTTGGATTAAAATGCTCTTGTGTGAAAAGCGGGTTATGCAATTACCTTGATGTTTAGAGCTATGCAAAGTGGAAATTTATTCAAAAATAGAAGGAGAACACGTCCTGAATATAGCCCGATGATTGAGCCTCCTCTAAGTGACGACAAAGGAGCAGCACAGGCTTCACCACAAAGCACTATCCAATTATTAAGGAAATGGTTCCCGCAAATACCCCATCTACCCACACCACCTCCATCTTCACCTCCATAACATACACCTTCTCCCACACTACCACCACTTCTGCCACCTTTCAATATGGAAAATGCAATGAAGTTTCCCGTTTTCAAGGGCTTGGGAAATGAGGACCCGGACCAGTTTTGGTTCATTGCGAAGGTCATATGGACAACCCAGAACATTACAGATGATTAGATGAAGAAAGAAATGTTGGTTACTGCTTTACAAGATCATGCGCTAATGTGGTACATTAAGTACTGCACCGATAAACTAACAGCGGCGTTGGTAGAAATTCACACTGTGCTGAATAAGGAATTTAGTAGACCCAAGTTTGAAGTGCAATAAATCATGGGATTCAAGGAAATCATGATGACACTTGGTGAGAAATCCTGGGAGCTCGACCAAAGATTGAAATGTAAGTTCCACAAAGCTAACATTAATCTTACGGATGGGCAGCACCGAGAATGATTCGCGGCTTCGCTCTTGCCTCATTTAAGGGTTCCTTTATCATAGAAAAAGATTGGGACCCAGGCGGAAGCCATGGAGATTGCGATGAGATTGCATGAGATACTGATTCAAGATGTTTCTTTGGGAGTTCAGCAGATTCACGTAGAGTTACAGAATCTTTGCCTATAATTCCAAAGTCTGAAGAAGGATAGAGAAACTTGGCCAAAGGTGCATGAAGAAGTTTGGTGTCTGAAATGTAAAAGTCAGGGGCATGATAAAGACCATTGCCTTGTCTTCGCGAATTACATTGCAGGAGGAGGGAAAATGCCTCTGAGGTTGAAATTTCAAGGGCCAAGTATAGGGCCCGCACTATGGTGTGCTCTCTGTCAGGTAGCTAGAAAACATGTGACAGACAATTGTCACTTGCTGCAGAAATTTGTACACATGCCGCAACAACTCTTTTGTAACTTTTGCAAATCAGTGGATCACGATGAGCGCAATTATCGTAGTTATGAGTTAATGATGGAAAGAACACCTACATATCGGATGAAGATAGAGACTCAGCCTCTGAATCAAGGCATTAGGGGAGCACGAGGAGGATGTCAAGGGCACGGAGGAGGCTAAGGTAGAGGAGGACCTACGAAAGGTCAGGGACAAGTTATTTTCTACAATTGTGGAGGGCCAGGGAACTATGTACAAGAATGTACAAACCCGATGCATCTGTTGTGTTGATACTGTACTTAGTTTGATCACGCGATAGAAGACTTCCCTGTATTAATAGCTAAGATGCAGGAAAAGGGGGAATCCGCAACAACCTACCCAGAACTAGCAGATGATGAGGGAAAGCAGCCTGAAGAAATTGAATGGGTCCACAAAGCTCCATAGAAAGAGATTGACTTTGATCTATAGCACATGAAAGAAACCTTCATGGAAGTGAAGGAAATATTTGCTAAGGCTTCTAACTCAGGAAGTTAGGATAAGAATTCTGAAGAAATGGACCCATCCATGCTTACTACCTTTTTGGAGACTTGTATGAAGCTACTATGCAATAGAAAGGTCATGAAAGGATTACAAGAGTTGATCAATAAATGTGCTGGTAAAGAAAATGCTCCTGAGGGACCGTGCATGGTCAGGAAAATTGGTAAGCATAAGGAAAGAACAGGGCATGAGATGAGGCTCACCGCGCAAATAGGTGAATATGAAATGGAACAAGTTATTTTGGATCTTGGGTCATATGCGAATATTTTTCCTAAACAAACATGGGAGGGAATGGGGAGACCTACGATACAGTGGTCCTCGATTCAATGAAGGATGGGAAATCAACAAAAGATTATCCCCATGGGAAGATTTCAGGGGGTGACAATAGATATTGAAGGCACGAGCGCATTGGCTGATTTCGAAGTGATAGAGATTGTTGATGACAACAATCCCTACCCCATGCTCCTTGGGATCGACTGGGCTATTGACATGAATGGGGTGATTAATTTGAAGAAGCGGACAATGTCATTTGAAGGGAAATCACTCGACATAGTAGTACCTTTGGACCCTGCAAAAGGGCCGCACTATACTAAACCGGTCCGCGATTATGAAAGTGACGATGATTTGGACCAAATCTACAAAATAACAGCATGAGACCAGGATTGGGTGAATCTGACAATAGATGGACGCATTGCATGGGATGGCAAAAGTTCCTACATGTCAGATTTGGATGAAGAATTGGAACACTAGAAGAATATGTTACATGAAGTATCTATGTTGCACTATAACATGATGACTAAATCGATGCACTATGTATCATCGGAGGTACGAAGTTTGCCTTATTATGATGGTCTAACTAACATAGATAAAAAAAATTATGCATTTTGAAGGGAAGTGCGTGAGAAGCATCACTTCCAAGCCTTGGATTTGGCACTGCTTGGTACGCTTGCTAGATGGTGGGGTACGCATAAAGACAATTTTGATGGATGGCATGAATACATAAGAATGATTAGGGTGCGGTTTGGTCATCCAAAAGTATGATTGACAGAGAAATATGATGGGAGGAGTGATCCGCGCGATCACATAGAAAAATCGACTGATGCTTATGGAGTAGAGCCACAACTAGAATGGGTGTATTTGTTCTGCCATACTTTCGATGTAATACCAATGAATTGGTACCTGGAGACCAAGCTCCACCATGACACAGAGGAATGGAATATCTTGAGACGGGAATTCGTGATGAAATTTAGCTTTGAAGATGGATTCAAGTGCATCAATGAAGCATTGTAGGAGGTCAAGGCAGCGATCTTCAGAATACTGCAGGATCCCGTGGATTTGATTCAACCAAATTGGACCACCCAGCTGCGCCATGCACTGGAGTGCTACAATGTGACTGCTAAAGAAGAAGAGGAGGATCCAAGGAACATTAATATACCATAGGTAGAAGGTCACCGCAAATTTGAGGGGCCGTAGATAAAGAATCCTAATATCACAGCGCCGCTAAAAACTAGACAAGTGAACATTGGAACAGAGGCAGCCTGAAGTTTGCAAAGATAGGGGACTACTAGGATGATGCTATGGTGGATAAGGTCGCTGAGTTGCTCCGCGAGTACCAGGATTTGTTCCCTACAAAGTTTTAAAACTTGAAGGGGATAATAGATGATTTAGGAGTGATGAAAATAATGTTGAAACTAGATGCGAACCTTGTTAAGCAGAGGCCATATTTCCCTAATCCTAAGTACAAGGAAAAGGTCCCCTTGGAGTTGGACAAGATGTTGGTAGCGAGCATTATTGAACTAGGGAGGAGTCCGATTGGGTAAGTCCCATGGTAGTTAAGGAAAAGAAGTAGAAGGATGAAATAAGGATTTACATAGATCTCAGGAAGCTGAATGATGCTTGCGTTCATGATCCTTTCTCAACTCCGTTCACAGATAAAGTGCTGGATAATGTTGGCGAACAAGAAGCATATCTGTTCACTGATGGGTTCTCTGGATATCATCAAGTAAAAATCATGCCATAAGACAGGAGAAAGATGACCTTCGCGACTAAGTGGGGATTCTTTCAGTATACGTTCATGCCCTTTGGACATATGAATGTGACAACAATCTTTTCAAGCGTAGCCATTGTGGCATTCAAAGAGTTCATTCACAAATTTTTGGAGGTATATTTTGACGATTGGATAGTATTTGGACTAGTAAAGCGTCATGTAGCTAGTTTACGCTTGATGCTGGATACATGCCGGAGGTATCAGATCGCACTAAACTTGAAGAAGTGCTTATTTTGCATCCCTCTCAGGATCTTGTTGGGTCATGTATTTTGCTGACAAGGGTTAATGGCAGACCCTGCTAAGATCGCGGTCATAATTAATTTAGAGGCGCCAAGAAGTGTTAAACAACTACGTGCAATGCTAGGTCATACTGGATATTATTGAAATTTCATCAAGAGATATGCTCAGATTACCACGCTGATGGAGAAACTGTTGAAGAAGGATGATACATTCTGTTGGAATGAAGAATGTTAGCAGAGCTTGGATATGTTAATGGAGAAAATGGTCACCGTTCCAATCCTAGTCTTCCCAGATTTGAAGAAGGAATTTCATGTGCATGTGCATGCATCATGCATTACACTAGGTGTAGTGCTGACATAGGTCGGTGAAGGAGAATTGGATCACCCAATAACGTTTGCAAGAAGGAAGTTATCTAAGGATGAAAATAACTATTCAATGATGAAGCACGAAGGGTTGGCTATGGTGTACACACTCTAGAAGTTCAGGCATTTCTTGCTAGGCGGGCACTTTAAGATGTACACAAACCATTTTGCATTAAAGTACCTGGTCAAAAGGCCTGTGTTGGGCGGGGAATATGAAAATGGTTGCTATTGTTCAAAGAGTATGATTTCGAAGTAATTATGAATCCAGGGAGATTGAATGCAGGGCAAGATCATCTGTTGTGCATTGAAATGGGAGAGGAGCCTACCAATTTAGAGGAAGGGATGCATGACACGTAGCTCTTTGCAGTGCACGTAGTGGAAAATCATTTTACAGAAATTATTTAGTTTTTGACTACAGGAATAGCACCAGATTAATACACTATTCAACAGAAGAAGGAATTGGTGGTGCACACGACAAATTTTTCTGTTATTGTAGGTCATTTTTATAAAATAGGATCGGATGAGATACTACAATGCTATGTGCCCAATTTTGAATGAGGAAGTATCCTAGTTGAAGCTCATGGAAGAGCTGTAGGAGGCCATTATACAGGAAAAGCAACAATGTAGAAGATTTTGCGTGCTAGGTTGTGGTGGCCAACATTACATAAGGATTCCAAAGCATATTGTAGGGCGTGTGATGCATGTCAAAGGACAGGAAGGCCATCGTTGAGGGATGAGCTACCTCTGAATCCGCAAGTGTCATTGCAGCCATTTGAAAAGTGGACAATTGATTTTGTAGGACCAATGTGGCCTCAAGGAAAGAAGGGAGGTGCATGGTATATCATCACCGCGACTGAGTTTTGACCAGATGGGTGGAGGCACAACCTATGAAGGATTGTATAGGGGCAAAAAGAATGAAGTTCCTATTTGAATATGCGCTGACCAGGTTCGATTTCCCAAAGATTTTGATAAGTGATCGCGGTACGCACTTCCTTAATGAAACGATCAGCATGCTAATAGAAGAGTTTTAAGTTTATCATCAAAAGAGCACACCATATCATCCTCAAGCCAATGGAATGGTGGAAGCATTTAATAAGATATTGGATAACACATTGACAAAGGTTTGCAATGCACATAGGAATGATTGAGACATGTGTGTACTCGTTGTGTTATGGGCTTATAGAAGTACCTGTAAGAAGCTTACTGGTTAGATTCCTTCAGGTTGGTCTATGGTGTAGAGGTTGTGATGCCTATGGAGTACATTGTTCCTAGTCTATGCATAGCAGCTTTCATAGGGATGGCAGACTGTGGAGCCTTGGAAGAGAGGTTCATGCAACTGACAGAGCTCGAGGAAGATAGGTTTTTGGCTAAATTCCATTAGCAAGTACAGAAGGAATGCAAAAAGGCATCGCACGATCGACACATCGAACTGTGCACCTTCAAGGTATATGATTTAATTTTATTATATGACAACAAGTCTGATAAGTTTCTAGGAAATTTTTAGATGCATTGCCTAGGGCCATATGTTATCAAAGAGATTACCGATGGTGGAGCAGTTCAACTTGTGAAATTGAATGGAGATCCATTTGCTGAAAAGGTAAATGGAAGTTGATTGAAGCCATACACTGGGGATTCAGCCTGATGACTACATTATGGTAGCACAATCTTAGAGCTCGAGGCAGCTGCAAGGAGGTGCGAGACTGTAAACTACACTGCATGAATTGTAGAGCTGTGCTACAAGAGGTCTGCATGGAACAAAAGGGTGTCCCAGTATCAGCAGAAGCGCGAAGGGAGTTGTGATATAGGAGGAGAGACCATGCAGCGCAGTCAAAAAGTGATCATTACTATCACTATTCATGATTTGACAGTGAGAAAACGATTAAGAGGAGGGGGGTGGCATTTAAGGCTGAATTTAAGAGTAAGATATTTGGAAATCTGTCACTAATCTAGATTTTATGAGCGGATTTTGGGGGGAACGATCAAATTTGAATTCGAATTTGCCTATAAATTACCAGTGGTCATCCAGCAAGAAACACTTTGCATTCTAATAATTTCTGAGTTGTGTTGTCTGTTGTGTGAGATCTTTGAGAATTTTCTTGCAAGCCCCGTGTTTGATCAGTATCTTGAGTCCGATCAGAACCTCATTAACAGCTTCATGTCTGCACTAGCTGAGACTACTAGTATTAGGGGCGCCGTCACCTCTAAGGGAGGTTCCCCTGAGGTTGTGAGTATGGAGGTTCCAGCAACAGTGCCTACGATGCCAAGGTTGCCTAGGCCGAAGCCTACAGGGACCACTCAAGCAGCATAGTTGGTTCGCTCCTTGTATCTCCGGGCAGTCACGCTGCCTGATGGAGCTCTGAGTGTGGAAGCAGACGTTGACAAAGCTACTGTCATCACTTTGAGGAATGTTGGCCTCAACTTGGCCATGCTCCCAACGAATTCCTTCACCCACTGCAAGCAGGTTTGATTGCAGAGATTAGGGCCTGGGAGCAACGCGCACTGAGCTTGATCAACGAGAAAAAATTCAACAACGACCAAGCGTTCGGGGAGAAATAAATGACACTAGAAGCATGGAAGAAGTTTCAAGAGAAGAACGAGCAAACTACAGCCGTGGTAGCCAAAGCATCCAGGACAGTTCCTGAACTCCACATACCAGAAGAAGAAACGTTGGAGGCCAAGATTCGAAAGTTGGCTACAAGTGTGCATGATGCAAAAAAGGAAGTGGCCAAGGTTCAGTTTGAGTTGAACCTGAAGATAACATAGATTTAGTTGAAGTCACAACTTTCAACTCCAACAGAGGTCAAAGCACAACGTGAAGTCACTGTTAATGATGGAGTTTCCACAGTAGATGTCGCGGTGGTGGAATGCACTGCACTCTTCGAGAAATCCATGGAGGTTCTTACGGCTCTGCAGCAGGATCCTAACTTGTAGAGGTTAAACACAGAGAATTGCAACAACAATATGACGAAGCAAGGGCGACGATGCACACAGTCGCTATAGCGCAAAGATTGGCAAAGTTGTAGGAGGCAAAGCAACTGCTCGAATAGGTGGAAGCAGTGCAACAAAAAAAGGCAACCCTCAAGACCAGATTGGGGCCTTTATTGGATGAGGCCTATGTTATCTCTACCACCATTAGGGAGAAGTTTTCCAGCCTGCAGAGAACGTAGCAAAAGATCCAAGAAGACAGTGCAGGACTAGCAACAAAGCAGCTGGTGGAGATAATCAAGTAGGCAGCTATGCAGAGTGTGGCTAAGGTAGCAGTGGCGCAATTTGAGCTAGGAGGTCTCTGCAATACGATCTCTACACTAGCAGAGTGACTCGGGGGTGAGTCACGATATTTGCGTTGAGGGCCTGTTGGGACAAGGTCCCCTGGGGTCAATTTTAGAGAAAAAGCCTAAGTTTTGTTGTAAAGAATTTAAAGTCTCCGCAAAATGTGGTCGCAGAGTGCGTACATGGTAAAGTGTCATAAAAGGTTTTTACCCTTTGGTTATGCAAGTTGTGTCGGTGTATATAGACCTACCCATGGTTCGTAGACCATGGTATTGTATAAAAAAAGAGAGTCTTAAAGAGTCTAAGGCAGTTCATAAGCTTAGCTCATGAAGACCAATGTAATGGTTCATTAGAAGAAAGAGCGAAGAGTCTTAGAGTAGAGGAGAGGCTCTGAAGCTGTGTACGCAAAGGCCTAGAGTAGAGTCTGCAGCTGAGTGCGTAGACCCTTCCAGCTGAGTGCACAAGGAAGTCTTGAGTCTGTAAGAAGAACTACAGTATCAATAAAGAGATTATTCTGGAAATATCTGTGTTTTGTCTATCTTTTTTTGCTATGAATGAATGTGCTTTTATGCTATGATGAATGATGGGTTTATGAATTAACATTGTATTGATGCGCGATTTTACATGGTTTACATTGTCATGTGAACACAAGTAATAATAATTTTTTACGTGAAGAATATCTTATTGCATGTTAATATTATCAAACACTTAAGCTGATTTGGGAAAATACAAACTTAAGGGTAATCATAGAGGTGCGTAAAAAGTTGATTCACCTGTTTAGGGTCCATGAAAGACATTCGTAGATCTTCGCAGAGGTATAGAATCTGATTAAGAGAAGTTATATCGATAAGCCCTTAGGGATTATCGACCTACGCAAAATCAAGTTTAGGGCATAAAACGACATCATGCTCATCTTTGGGTGCAAAAACTTGGTTCTAGCATCCCCCCATACTACTTCGGGTGAGACTTCATTCAGCGCTCCGCAGATTGATGCCAAAAGGGCTAGTAGTGTAGGGATTTGTTCGGAAAAAATAACTCTAAACCTGGGTTAGGACCCACTAAGCCAACAAATGGTTTCATTATTGTTGGGGAAACTATTGAAGTTTATTTCTTGTGATCTATTTTAATGTATATGCTTGAACGTTGAAGAGATTCTAGCGAATTTGCATTGATACTTATGGTATGGATGTTTAATATATTGTTTCTTCTTAGTTATATATTATCCTTGTTGTGTAATATTCTTAAATTGATTTGAAGGTGTATGGAATAGTTACAGTTGAATTCATTTCATATGCTCATGTCTAGTTGTGCCAAATATTTCAATTCGCAAATGGAATATGTATGCCTTTGACAATTTTGTGTTTTCTTCTTTATATCCTCATCTTCACTCTACTACAATTTTTCTTTCATTCTGAAACCCATATTAATTGAGCCTCTGTATGTGAGATTGGTTGGAAATACATCAGCATGTTGGACTAGGGAGGTCAAGATCACCTACAATAGTTTTCCTAGAATCCTTTACTACCCCCATACAAAAAATTTAAACATTTTCATAACTGGTCTCTGTTAAAGATCCTATTCCAAATTTTTATCATTGAGTTTTATCAGTGAGGGAGCCCCCTCAAGTTTAAGAAGATCAATCTATCAACCAAAAGAGGTATGTGGTTACCTCTAGGTTCCTCTCTTCAACCTGGAGGAATTACGGAGTGCTAACATAATGAAATAAATTTTTAGTTTTGTTGCATCTTTATGTTTATGTCTATTTATGTATTTTGTTATGTTCCTGCATAAGTCCGAATCAACCAGGCTTTACCGCAATCCTGTCATTATCGAGCAAGGGACCACTAAGCCTAAACAAACATGGATGCCTCCATATTTCTTCACCAATACCTTGAAGAATATTTCCATCTCCACCCTCAGGCTTTACCGTGTATCCGGCCATTACCATTCAAGGGATTCCTAGGCCCTTGGGAATTTTTTCCTAAGACCACCTCACCCAGTTCCAAAACCATCTGGAAATCTAGCTCAACCAAATGAAAGAGCCCCATAACACCATGGCTATCTGGATATGGAAAGGCAAGCGTAAATACCACTGTCACACCTCGCAAAATCCTTGCCAATGACAACAAGAGAACCAAATACACATATGCATGTACATGCATTCCAAAATTGTCAAGGAAATCATGCATGCAACTCGATACCTGCAAGTAAGCCACCTATAGCCACTTGATCCAACTCTTCCTTGCTTGATCTTTTATTCCCTTTGCTTTCTTATCCTTCCTTTGCCTTCCTTTTTCCAATGCTAGAGTGCTCCAAGAATTCTTTAAGTGTGCAAGAGTATGAGAGAATAGAGAGAGAGCTCCAAAAATGAACTAACAAAAGCTCAATTGACAAAATATGTGAACTGATCCTCATAATCCTTTTTATAATTGAGGCCTCTATTTTCTTCAATTTTCATTATTTTCCTTCAATTTACTCCTCACATGCAACCTATAACATTCCTTTCCTCCTATTTTCCTTTATTTCATAAATAAAATGCCAATTAATGCCTTTTTGTCTTTTCAAAGTCTTTGCCAATTTCCCCTAGCCATAATAAACCAAATGAACACCAACTAGGATGCCTTTCCCAACATTCAGCTTGGAATAAGTGTCCCAAGACCTTGGCCTTATTTTTCTTTATTAAATTTATTGCATGGATTTTTAACAAGGCTTGTTACACCCTTGTACACTTTTCAAATTCACTAAAATGCTCTTAGAATTTTTTCATACACAATATACCCAAGACAAATGAGATGCTAATTATTTTTCTTTACCATCATATAGGAATCCGAATTGGAAGACATACATACATACATATGAAGACAAGAAACACTTCCTTAAACTTGAAAAGGTTCATCCAACACCTTATAATTTTCTCATCCTATAATAGCATATGTTTCAAGCCATAAAAATAACTAGAAAACATATTAATAAATAATATGGTGCAAGTGAAAGGACCTTGAGATCAGACTTGATAATTTGGTAGCTCTCTTTAGAACTAAAGGAGTAATGGAAAAGGGAAATATGTGTCAGTCTTGTATAGAAAAAAATGTGCATAGGCTTTCTATAGATTTCACCACCCATGCGGTCAACTATCAAATGAGTAAAAGAACATTGGGATGTCAATAATCTCAAAGGACCAATGCACAACAAACAAACAATTGTATACACCCATCATACAATGGCATGTGACCTGTATGTGTCTTCCCCCAAGCTCTTACATAGTGCTAGAGGTGTGTACAACCTTAGTAATATCTAGTAGTTTGGATGGAGTGAGAATTGTTGGTTACAAGGGATTGAAATTAAAACCTATATCAAATAACTAGTAATTCTCCACCCTTCATTTCATTTGATATTTGGATGGATGATGACCATTTTAGAACTATTGACATTAAATAAAAATTCCAAAAAATATCAAATTTAATAAAATAAATAATTATAATTAATAATTAAACCAATCGAGATTTATCTTAAATCTCTTTCACTTTAAAAGAGATTTGCACCTCAAGAGATTCGATCCCTCTCAATGCTTGATAAATACAGAATTTCCTTTTTATTTTTTGAACTTTTCTCTTTTAAATTTTTTAATATTTTTTATGATTTATTTAACCTTAATTAAATACTAAATTATCTTATAAAAACTAAATCATATAATTTCTCACTATCTAAATATCTTTTAAACTAAATACCAATCTAACTAAATATCTATCTAATTATTAAAAACAATATTAACTAAATATCAATCTAATTATTAAGCATACATACATTGCACCTAACTTAATTTAAAACATTTATAAAATAAAATATATCTGATTGTATCTCATATTCAAAATATAATAACGTAGTTTAAAACATTTATAAAATTGTTTTGATAAAATAAAATAACTCTGATTTTATCTCATTCAAAATATAATAACGTAATATTTAAATATTAAATTTATCACAAACCAGCCGTTGAAAAAATGCATTTTCTAAATTCAAAATTTAATAAAGAGAAAAGAAAATTTGACCACACCTGAAAATTTTATATTAAATTCATGTCCAAATGTGCAATTACCAAGGTCCCAAAAAAATTAACTTAACATTATTTTAAAAATGCAAAATGCATGTTTCACGGTGAAAGAAAAGATCAAATCATTCTACAAATATATGTGTAACATTAACTATTAAAAATACAATATACATATACCTATAAAGGCGTAACCTTAACCATTAAAACCACTACCTAAATATTAAAATATTTAAAAATCGCATGTTTACACAACATAACATAAATTAATTCATTCTAGAGTTTAGAATTTGAATTCAAGAGTAATTTAAATATAAAGAAGAGCTTTCCTAAGTCATACATATATTTTTACACAAATACTAATTAGTTGTTTTGTTTATTATTTTGAAATAATTGTGTACAATATTTTTCATAGTTTTTAATGTATTCTTTTCTCTTTTGTTAAAAGATTTTTAAAGTAAAAATAACATAAAATAAAAAATAAAGAGAGTTGGAATAATAAGTAATTTAATATATATTAATTTTTTATTGTTATAAATAGTAGGAAAATCTATCATAATTTAGTTGTTAAATTATTAGTGAGATAACTATCACTAATTGTTATTAGTGAATGTCCAAGGGAAAAAATGTAACCTGGAATTAATGTGTTGGTGCGTTGTAGGAGGGTAGGGTTCCACTTTTATTGGATACCTTTGGGTCTTGGGCCGTTAACTTGTTTCCTTACATCAAGGAATACAACCTCTTAGCCAAGTAAGGTTCAACTTTTACTGGATACCTCTAGGTCTTGGGTTGTTAAAATGTTTCCTTACATCCAAGGAAGACAACCTCTTAGCCAAGCAAAAAATAGTTTTAGGGCGTACTTTGACCCATATTTATTTTTAAATTGTCTTTCTTTTATTTTATTAATTTCTTTTTCATTTTTTTCTCTTTTAAATAATTTACTTTTACATTTATATTTACATTATTCTTTATAATTTATCTAACTTTATAAAAATTAAATATTATAATTATTTATTTTCCAAATATATTTTAAATAAGTTTAAAAATTTGGAATTTGAATCTGAAAGCAATTTCACAATATTCCCACTTCATTCTTAACTAAAATGAACATTGAACATTTCACAGTGAAGGTTTACGCCTTATCCTTTACCAAAATTAATATGGCCAGAAAACCAACATTGGCCAAGGTTAAGATTTTAACAACGAAATTTAGATTAAACTGGGAGGTTGGAAGATGTTAATAGAGCCATGATATAACCATGTCATATTGGGTTGTTATTTACTTATTTGAGTTTTAGGAAAATGTTATCTGTCATTCCCACGAATAATGTCTAGCTGTGTCATGTAAAGTTGTTACATATCTCAAATTCAAAAACTTATAAAAATTAGACAAGTCTTTGGCTTTACAATATGGAAGACATTGATCGGTAGACTCTCTTATCACAAATTCCAAGTCTCTAATACTCTGTAATTCAAAGTCCATTCTATCTATTAAAGTCAAGGATGTCACCCGAATTTATATAATATAAATCAATTGCAAATTTTGAAATATTATGAAAACCAATAAATAAAAGTGCAATCAATTAGTTGAATTCGCTCCTACCCACATCTATATATTAGATTTCCAAAATATTGAATGTATAATGTATTCATGGAAACAAAGCGATAAGATTAAATCGGTTAATGTGTAGCCAAGGTCCGAGATCTGGCCTCTCCTTGGATACCTACTGGCATTTTCTCATTCTCTGTGCTGGTTAGTGCTGAATTGTCAGCTGTTTTTCTGTCATGCCATCTATTTTAGTCCATTAACTTTTCATCGATGTTGAACATGTAGCTATATATAATCCATGCCCACACCCACAACTACAGTCAGGCTTAGCGACTCAACTGATGTGAAGCATCACAGAGGACAGGGAGGACGTAGCAGCTGAAGCCCATATAATCTCTAAACTTTCCTGACATTCATCAGCGACTGCACCATCATATCATAGGAAGGTAATTCTAATAAATGCAATTTGGCTTTCACATTGTCTCATTTATTTAGCATATTCGCTGGATGTATATTTGAATCTAATACATAGCATATAGAGCAATCCTCCTCATCAGATCCCTCAGTTTGGGGTTTCAGAGATTATTTCCGCTCAAAGTTGATGACTTTCCGTCAGATCTGAGAAATATTAAAGTACCAAGGGTATTTGGGTGTCATGATCACATTACACAAATTTTGATTATATGCTTCAGAATGAAAGATTTTTCCCATATTCTTAATAATAAGTCATTTGTAGATTTAAATCCATGATGGAATTAACAATAAGTTCTTTATATCTTTAAATCCATGATTATCTTTCAGCATTTCTCTAATTTTTAAAGTTATAACTATGATGGTTCTGATTATAATTTTTTATAATATCGGTTAACCAATACTACTTAGCGGATTAGTCAAAAGTGGATTGATTAGCTATTTTAACAACGCTCAAACTTATTTGGATTCACCAACTTAACTGGTTGTGCGACTTCATAGAATTCAATTTCGTATCTGGTGCTACTTTGTGGCTGCAGGTCCATCGAAAATGGGGTGCAACGACAGACTGTGCTCTGTCATTCTTGTGTGGTTATGCATTCAAGCTACTTGTTGCAGAGCTCATGATGGGGCACGGATGGGAGATCGGGCTTTAGCAACCGAGACTGGCATTTTCAGCGTTGAGTTTGCAGCAGTTGAAAGCCCTGAGACTTCAGCAGCGCCTGGCGCCAGCCCTAATGCATCCGAGAGCACGCCAGACGCGCCTATCGCCAGCCCTAAGGCCTCCCAGAGCACACCAGAAGCGCCGATCAGCAGCCCTAAGGCCTCCCAGAGCACGCCAGAAGCGCCGGTCGCCGCACCCAAGGCGCCACCTACTTCCAACTCTCCTCCTGCGGAATCTCCCACTTCTACTCCGCTGCCTGCAAGGTCAGCCTCACCCCCTTCTAAGTCCCCCTCCAAGTCACCACCCAAAGCATCTCCAGCGGCGCCGCCCGTTTCGGCTCCGCCGACAACCGGCCAAACCGAGGAGCCCCCGGTCTCGGCTCCTTCCGAAGCTCCGTCCGTTTCTACCCAGACTGCACCGGTTTCGTCGCCGGAAAGCGAGGCCCCGTCCGCAGCTCAGGCTGTTTCTTCTCCGCCAAGCGAGGCTCCGTCGGGCACCGACGCAGAATCTCCAGCGGAGGCAGCGGGTCCCACAAAACAAGAAAATGCCACGGAAGCTCCATCGCCACCACCAACGTCCCAACATAAAAAGTCCGCGGGGTCTCCTACTCCACCACCCTCCAAGGCCAAAGAGGCTCCTACTTCTCCACCCTCCAAGGCCAAAAAGGCTCCTGCTCCAGCTCCTCCAAAACACAAAAAGGCCGCAGAAGCCCCGGCGCCGGTTGTAGGGAAGGCTATTCCTCCGGCAAAGCAGAAGCAACGTCCGAAACAGCACCATGCTCCTGCCCCGGCTCCTGTTTTCAAGTCGATTTCGATTCCACCTGCTCCCGACTCCTCTTCTTCCGTGGATTCCTTTGCCCCCGCCACTCCACCTGATTCAGCGGTCAGTAATATCTCTATCCTTACTTTGCACCATTACTAATATTTTTCAAATCGAATACGAATTTCCAGATTCTTATTATATTATATTAGATATAACTATTTGTAGTTTTTTCGAAAGATTTGTATAGCTTGGTCAGAAAAATAAATTATTGAACAGTTTATCAAAAAACAAAATCTTCACCAAACCATTAGTCATTTGAGCTAATAAAGCTGATACCGTTTTCTGATTGCAGAACGACGGAATAAAGAACTTCAAATCAGGCGTTTGGGTGGCCCTTGCGCTTGCTTCGGCCCTCCTCGTTTTTATGGCGTAGTTCAGTTTCCTGGTCTATCGAACATTTGCTCAGGCTGCGTATTTTTATTTACTAGTAATCCATGCATTGAATCGAGGGCTCGCATATCACGGATCGGCTTTATTCATTAATAAAATAAGATCGATTTGGTCTTTTCTGATGTGCGATACAAAGCCATAGAAATAAAACTGCGTCCTGCAGTAATCATCAGTTTATTCTGTTTCACTGATAGCGCTCCTGATCAGAGATACTATGATTATCGAAAAGCATTTCAAAATCTGAGCAAAATTTAATTAAATAATCTTTAATAGGGTCAACATAACCTATGGAAAAGATTTTATGAAAGTTTTGAAAATTGGATAGCAGATATGACCAGACTTATGGAAAGTTTTTGGAATTATTTGTTACGTCTTAATATGTTTTGGGATGAAATGAAAGTTGAACCGGATATGTGAGAGACTTACTTAAAATTAAATGAATTATCATGTTATGGAAAACATCATGTCCAAGATTTTGATAAAATTTTGTTAAATTTTTGTAAATTCAAATTAAAGTCGTCAAACTTTAAAATTTTGAGCTACTTAAAAAAAATCCGTAAACAAAATTCAAACACTCTCCCTATCAAAAATTTTGAAAACAAATTTACCAATTAAATTCGGCAGGTTAAGTGTTTGGTTAATGTTGAGCCAGGCCATGTTTGATGTATAATGAATATATTTGATATTAAATTTGAAAGGTTAAATGATTTAGCGGTCTGTAATGAGTTATTTTGTTATAAAAAAGTACTTAGCAGGGGAGAAGTTTTTTATTATTGCATTATTTGAATTAATGGGAATAATTCTAATTTAAAAATATATA